>VDFB02333661.1:0-20109 GCA_007258455.2 Sequoia sempervirens | reverse complement strand
AAGTAATTACAAAATGTACACAAAACTTACGAAGTGGGGGGGGTTGTGTTACATTCATCCTTCTCTCTTTTTTCAGAGAAGATGTTTACAATGCTTCACCGTTGGAAGTTCAAAATTCTTAACAACTTTAAACGATCAACTAGTAGTAATACCAATACCTCTATCTTGTCAAAGCAAAGCGTAGAGATACTAGAAGTAATTAACAATAAACAAATAAAGTAAAAGGGAAAGCTCACAAGGGCACAAAGTCATTTTGTAGCTTTTTCAATGGTGGATCTGTGAAGAGTGTACCATTTGTCACGTTAGAAGAATAAAGTCTTCTTAGACGCAACAATTCCTCGAACAACATGAACAATTACAAGCACAAAGTCTTGTAGATCATCCAACCAAATTATCAAAGAGCATGAACAATTACAAGCACAAAGTCTTGTGGTGATCATTCAACCGGAAGATAAACAAAACACAAATGCAAATCTAAAATAATAGATGCAACACAAAGTTTACATAAATTTTAGAGTCTCGATTTCGTTAATTACCACCAACAATATCAATTCATAAAAGTATCGAATCCAATGTAAAAGTATGGCTTGCAATCTCTTTATTACCCACTTCATTCACAAAGCATGAACACAAAGTTTCAAATTCTCGCCTTGTAAAGGGCAGCACTTCCTCGTTGAAATACCAAAGGATGCACTTATACAATGAAATCCCTCACATTATATAGAAAGAGGGATGAGAAAATCGTGAAACTAATTGAGGGAAAGTCAAGGAAAGTTAGGTGAGCGATTTTAGAGATCTCACCTAACTTTGACCAAAGTCAAAGTGTAATTTTTTTTCAAAAGATTACATCTTCGAACTTGGTGCAATTACAATTTGCAAAAAGACATATAAGATGTCAGGAAATATTTACAAGATGCATAAAAGGATGTATCAAAATGTTCAACATTAGATATCAAGAATCTTCATGGTTCCTTGCTTTGGGCGCAGAGTCTTCATCCTTCTTCTTGGTCTCTTGTATGAATGCATCATCTAGGCCAACTGTGTAATCTACAAGGGTGTGAGCTCTTGTGATCGACCTTCTAGAAAATGAATGGATTTTCTTGCACCCGCGAAGATGCATCTTGAGATTATCAAGTGTTAGCCGTATATTGCAAATGATATGTATTGAGGCTTTGGAAAAAACTGTCATCCTCAACTTGTTGCATAACGACTTCTTTGTAGATTTGGGATAGTTCACTGGATCAGAAGATGTCACCTTTAGGATCACTTGATGAAATTTGGAGAGAAACTAAAAGGATGGTGAATCAATAGACGTTAGCAGAAAAAGTAGCATTGGGAAGCGTGAAGCGAGAAATGATGATGGGAAAGCGTGGAGTAGATGATAAGGCACGCAAAACGATGCACAAAATGGAAGGAGCAAGGTTCAGGAGTAAACTAGGCAAGTTTGAAAAACTTCTGGAAAAAATTGTGAAAAGCGTAAGGGCGCACTTTTTCAGCGTCCTTACATTTTTGGAAATTTAGATTTTGATGTAGGGGCGCTGAAAAATAGTGCTCCTGCACTTTTCACAGTTAGTTTATATTTCAAAATGACAGGGCGCTGAAAAAGTGCGCTTCTGCATTTGGAATATGGTTTGTGAAAGCAGATGTAATGATGCTTGAAAACAGTGCTTGGGGTTTGCAAATTGTTTGTCTGCATGGAGTTTCCATTGAAATTCGTTTCATCACCATTGTAAAAGTGTATAAGAGCCAAAGAAACCCTCTTTCAAAACAAGAGATTTCTCAATGTTCACACCAAAACATTATAGAGAGGATGACAAGGAAAGATGATAGCACAAAAAATGTTGGAGTGAATAGCAAGAGAAATGCGTTGGAAAACAAAACACAAGAGTTCCATTGCATGAGCGTAGGAGGAGAAAACGTGAAAGCAAGAGGAAAAGGCCACGCAAAAACGCCATGAAAAGAAAGCAAGGGAAGAACAGACAAGACCAAAAAACGCGAATGGAGAGGAAGAAAACACGTGGGGATGAAAAACGCATATGTAAATCGAAGACATATACAAAGTAACGAAAGGAAAAGGAGAGAAAGTAAAGAAAAAGACTTACCAAGAGAAAACGCGAAGATTGTTGGAGAAGAGACTCGAAATTCTCAAAAATGTGATTGCAGTTTGAAGAGCACTCGCCCAACAAGAAGAAAAGAAGACAAAAGATCATAAACAATGAAAATGGCGAAAGAAAACACTTTTAAGTGAAAGAGAAAATTGAAAACCTAACTCAATTTGAGCAATAAATTTAGGCACGAAAAGTGGCACGATTGACGAAAAACACGAAAATCATGAAGAAACGCGTCAGGGCCAGAAAAAGTTTAAGTGTGAGAAAAAAGTGTAATAGTGCACTTTTTTAGCGCTATTACATTTTCAGATATTTCACTTTCATGCAGGAGTGTTGAATTTCAGCGCCCCTGCACTTTTCATACTTAGCCAAATTTTGGCTTCAGAGCAAGAGCACACTTTTTTAGTGCAATTGCATTTTTCGTAATTTGCTAAGTATGAACAGTGAGACTTCGCGAAGGGGCTCGTTTCGAAGGTCTTCACAAGGCGAACATAGGGGGATGCTCGAATTGACTATTCGAGACTTTGGAATGCATTTCGAGGTGGCTTGAAAATCACTTTGTTATGCGTACTTGAACTTCACGAATCCTAGGAAATGGACAAGTTTCGTAGGGGGGTTATCCGTGGAACGAGCGCTGCTAGATTTCATGATAACACATGTCTCACTAACCTAGTTATGCACTATATATGTACAAATACACACACACACACATGCATGTATACATGTACATATATATATACATATATGTAGTATATATAAAATGCAATTGTTAAACCTGAACTGCTCTAAGTCATTTCAACTCAAATAATAAATCAAACAAACTGTCAACATGCATATATTCATTAAAAACAAACTGTTCATGTATACCAAGCATTGCATTGCAAACTGTCAAGATGCATATTAAAGAAAAGAAAACTATTCATGCATCACTGTGACTTCAACGTTGTTCAATTATTATTATTTTAAACTACTCCAAACATATTTTTTAATATTTGTAGGTGCAACCTAAAGGTAATATGAGGTCCAATCCAAAAAACAAGACTGCAAATACAAAGTCACATACACAGAAAGAGACAGTAACAGTCCCCCCATGTGCATGAACTGGTTGTAGAAGCAAACAACAATCCTGAACCTGTTGAAGCAGTCTAGGAGATTGTTGCACCTATAATCAGGTGGGAAAGAGCATCAAAGGAAAGGGAATGTTCATCACAAGACATGGACAGGGCCTTGGAGGATGCTGAAATAAATGGGATGTTGATTGAGAATTGTTGCGAAGAAATGGA
The DNA here is from genome assembly GCA_007258455.2 of Sequoia sempervirens. Taxonomy (NCBI): domain Eukaryota; kingdom Viridiplantae; phylum Streptophyta; class Pinopsida; order Cupressales; family Cupressaceae; genus Sequoia; species Sequoia sempervirens. The sequence continues at coordinate 16,718 of VDFB02333661.1, read as the reverse complement.
AAATCCCAACTACTACGCTTAGCAATTGGTTAGGTGGCCTGACAACTACTTCAAAGAAGGTTCCACCAATAGTCTTGACAACAGAGGAGGGTTTGATTGTAAAATGGTGCACATATATGGTAGATGTTGGCCACAAGCTTGAGATTATCAATCTCAAGCAAGAGGTTGCTCAAATATGCTAGACTAAACCCAACCCTTTCATAGAGGGGTTGCCTGGAAAATCATGGTGGACTGGATTCAAGAGGTGCCATCTAGAATTGACCTTGTGCATAGTTGAAGGTCTTGACAAAGACAGGGCAGTAAACCTAAGACCCGCAATAGCAACTAAATTTTTTAGAACACTGACAACAACATATGAAAGTCCCCATACAGTCCTGGAAGAATATGGAACTGTGATGAAATGAGCATTCAAGTTGGCAGAAATGGAATAATGAGGCTGTTGGCATGACAAGGCAGCAGGAATGTCTCATACAAAATTCCAAAAAGCAGAGAATGGATAGCAATTCTCTGTTGTGTTAATGCAGTTGACCAAAGCATACTTGGTTTCTATTTGTTCAAGGACAATACAGAGATAGAGAATTACATTGTGAACTATGAACCACTAGCATGTATGGAAACACAAGCACATGCTTGGATGACAAAGGAGCTTTTCTTCAACCAGCTGAAACATTTATGTTTGTTGATTCTAGGGGGTGTCACCAAGTAAAAGGCACCTTCTAATTTTTGACGGCCATGGAAGTCACGTTACACTATCAACTATCCAAGAGGCAAGGAGGTTAGGCATTGACCTCCTTACACTGCCTGCTCTTACTTCTCACACGCGACAACCTTTGGATGTTAGTGTGTTTGCACCATTCAAGAAATATTTCAAATCACAACGAGCTGAATTTCTCACTAGATTCCCCAATATTGATATCAAAAGGGTAGAATTAGCGAAGTTAGGCAGCAAGGAACTAAGAAGAGCTATGACTCCATTGAACATAAAAGCTGGCTTTAAAAGGATAGGGATATGGCCCCTCAATTTCGATGCACTCGTGGGTGATATGCGTCCCAGCGAGACGTATGAGATTGATGACACTGAGAATGCTTTTGCAATACAAAAAATCCTTAGTCTTTTGGGACTTGATGTTTCAATAGATGAACTATCACAAACATTGCAAACTCCAATGGATACTCAAGTGCATGAAGGTGTAGAGCAATAACTTCAAGGCATGGACAACCAACCCAAACAAGAAGACATGGGGAATTTCAAATTCCCATCTTCAACAACGACACCTCTAGACCAAACAATGAACTATTATGTAGATGGTGGCCACGAAAGTCAAGGTATAGAGGATTAGGATGATTTTACTGAATCCCAAGTCAATAAAACAATTGAAACCCAAACTAGTTCTTAGATTAGTAACTTCCTTAAGCTACCAGTTCACATAGTCAATGGAAGAATGAGAAAGTATGCTAGTGGGGCTCTTCGTGTGAGCCAACAGTCTCAGTTGTTGACTGTTGACAATTACATGACTCTCGTAATGGAACACGAGAAAAAGAAACAAGTACTAGAGGAATTAAAAATCAGAAAGAGGCAACAAACTAAGGACAAAAAAGGCAGCATAGATTGTGGCCTTGGAGCAGAAGGAACAAAGAAAAATTGAAAAGGAAATTGAGCACAAGAAAAGAGAGTAGTTGAAATAGTTGCAAAGAAAGGAAAGAGAGAAGAAGGAGCAAGGAAGGGTACAAAAAGAACAAGAGAAGAAGGAAAGGGAGATCGAGCCTGCCCATAGAGCATTGATGTGAGAGATTCTTAAGCATTCCTGCAACCCCCTTATCTGATAATCATAGTTACTTTTGATCGAAATAACCAATAATAACTTCCCTCTCTTTACTACAAGCAATGTGTGTTTGAGTCCCAACCCATCTCAAGTTAGCTGCACTCAATTTCCAGTTGGATTGAATTCTTCACTAGTAACCCCTTCAAATGTAAGTTGCACGTAATTGACAAATGCAAAAGAAAATCATTTTATGGAAAGCCTAAATGCAACAGTAGGAGACAAGGACACATCTCCAAATTCATTTCTTGGAGTATTCAACTGAGGTTGGGAGGGACCAACTGTAACAGTCCCTTATATTTTGGTTTTTTTGGTTGTAGTTGGGGATGCCATTTTCATTGTGCTGCAACTCTATCATTAATATATTTGAACTAAATATGTTTATCAATGTGATTGTTTTATGGTGTTATTTTGTTACTTGCTACAATTTAATGTTTGCAATATAAATGTTAGTCAAATTGTTGTTTATATGAATGTTAGAGTTTCTTTTTGAGTTTAATTCGTAATCCCTACCAATACTTTTAGTTGAATAAGAACAACCTATTCATGACATACATAATTCGGTTGAACTAATTTTGTTTTCGTATAGTGATAGAGTACCCTTGTTGACTTTGTGGGTGAAAACTATTTTACAATTGCATATTAAGGTGCTCTAGTGTGGGGAACATTGATGACTATGTGAATACCTTTTTATGGTTGTCATATAATCTACATTTTATAAAATATACTCTATGCAGATAATCTATTTCAATTTTTTTTACAACATTTACTATGTTTATAATATCTATTCTACATTTCTAAAAATATATTCAATGTTGATAATCTTATACAACATTTCATACAATACAGTGTATGTTGATATTGTAACATTTAAAACTACATAAGAAGACATTTCATATAGTCATTGAAAAGGTCTACTGGACATGTCTAAATTCCACAACACTTCATATAGAAATACTTGATGTAATCTATCCTTTTGTATATTAGTACAACTCAATTAAAATTTAATTTTATACTATACATCTACAAAAGTTAACATGTTTCTATATCTTATCTCAAGTTTATTTGTTTGGGTTCACATCTAAAATAAACATGTATAGTTTTTATGAAATATTACAGTTCACTCTTTTTTTGTAAACCAAAAAAAACATTAGATTTAGGGATTATGATTATAATGACCAAAAAGTATATCATTCAATTTAGTAAATACTAAATAGATTGTGTTGGTTAACACTGACAACATAATTACACTTGATTATGAGGGTATTTCTATGGAGGCATGCCAAGGGAGGTTGAAGGAGTGAATAGTAGAGATGAATGCGACCTATGCTTGTATGGATGAGTATGAAGTTACTTTGAGGACTATATATATAGGTCCATACATATATATAATGAAAGAGAATATTTAATGAAAAATGGTGTGAAATGGGCACGTCATGAACAAGTTGGACCTATTGGACTATAGCTCTCCCCTATTATTGTGTTCATCATTGCACAAACTTTAATTTTGCAATTTGATTTTAATATTTGGTTGTTATTTTGAAATATGAAAATGGTTTCACTAGTTTTCATTTCGAGGATATTATGCCTTATTCTATTCTTCATTGCTTCATTTGCTAGTTTTGTATTTCCCAATTGTGTAGTGCATATATGTGCATACATATGTACATATATATATGTATGTGCATAAGTATGTACATATATATCTATGTACATACGTATTTAGATGTATGTCTATGTCAATACATATGTACATATATATCTATGTGCATACGAATGTACATGTATGTCTATGTCAATATGTATGTACATATATATCAATGTGCATATATATGTATATATAAATGTATCTAAATGTATGTATATATATATGTATATATAAATGTAACTACATGTATGTATATATATATATAAATGTATCTACATGTATGCATGTATATATATATATATATATAGAAAGAGAGAGAGATACATATCTGCCATGTACATATATATATATATATATACACACACAAATAAATAGATATATAGATACATACATTGATAGTTGAAAATTATATATAGGTATAGATAGAAATTAAATGAGAAGATTAAACCCATTAAAGTCACAGTGATGTATGAAGATAACCATATTTTTCCTTGACAAATTGACTGCGTTTATGAACACAAATATTGGAAGTGTTCATAAACACCCTAGATGCCATATACGTCATTGAGCACATTGCAGATGCATCTAGAACGCAAGAAAACCTTCCATCTATGGATAACCACATAAACACTTTAAATACTATGTTCAAAATCAGCGACAAAATAAATAATAACCTTCACCTTAAGTAACACAACACACCCATAACAAAACAAATAAGTGGTAAGAAGAAAGAAGAAACAAATGCCAAGAGACAATGGTACAACCTTAGTGAGGTTAAAAACCTCACCTCTGTGAATTGGAGATGGCCAATGATATGGTGAATTTCTCCAACTCAATCCTGTAAACATATATAAAAGGAGGCATTAATCAAAGACATGTAGCAGTGTTTAACTTATAATGAGAAGGTATAGTAAGGAAAGTGTTTACCTTTGAAGTGCAATTCACCATCACCAAGCCAATAATGAATTGAAATTGCACACCATTGAAGAAGATTGAACAATACAAAAATTTATAACAAGTGTCAGCTAAATATACCAATATGTCTAAAAGAATGAAACAAATGAATCCTTAACGAATATACATGACTTAAATGACAATCAAATTGAACAATCCAATTGAACAATGCAATTGAACAATCAAATTGAACAATCCAATTGAACAATCAAATTGAACAATCCAATTGAACAATGCAATTGAACAATCAAATTGAACAATCCAATTGAACAATCCATTTGAGCAATGCAATGGAACAATCAAATTGAACAATGCAAAAGAACAATAAATTTGAACGTTGAAACCCCATATACTGAGTTACAAGGTGGTGGGTGACAAACATATATAGTCAATACAATGGATATATATTCCCAGGAATATAGAATAAAAAAAACCTTGAAATTGAACTGAAATGACTTGACATTCATAAATAGTGTAAGTTGAAACCCCAGATATTGAGTTACAGGTTATTGTGACAAACATTGACATCGCATACAACATATTTGCATTCCATGGCATAAAGAATATAAATGAAATACCCAATGTAAACATCAATGTGAAACCCCAGATATTTATAGATTCATGGAAAACATATGCATATCATACGAGAGATTGGCATTTATATATATGTATGTATATATATATATTTATGTATATATATGTATATATGTATATATATGTGTGTATATATATATATGTGTATATATATATGTGTGTATATATATATGTGTATATATATATGTATATATATATATATGTATATATATATATATATATATATATATATATATATATATATATATATATATATATATATATATATATATATATATATGACATACATACATACACATTATATATATATATTTGTTAGTTTTAATATAGATTGGCATTGGTAGAGACCTAGTGAGGTAAAAAACCTCACCTGAAAGAGAAAGGGAGCTTTCAAGAGTGCAAAGCTGAACAAGGAAGCGTCCAGAGCCCAACAATGAATCGTGGAGAGCCAAACATGTATGGGTGCATAACAAAACAAACACTCCAAAATAAACACAAACAAAAGGAATGACAATGAGCGAGATATGATAGAATTTGGAGAATTGAATGGACCTTGATCTATGAATTAGGCACTTTTCAATTCGAGTAAGTGTGGAGAAATGCGTAAGGTAAGTAGCCCAGTGGAGGTAATGAAGGAGGCAGTGAACGATTACTACTCTAAACTGTTCATTTAGGGTGGCAAGGTTGTTGAAGCCATGCATCCATATGATCCAATGCACGTAGATTTGTTCGCCGATTAAGGAGGTGGATGGGCTCCACTTTCGGGTGGAGGGAAAAATGGGTATATACAATTACATATATATACATATACATATACAATTACATATATATGTACATATACATATACATATACATATACAATTACATATACATGTATGTATACATATACATAGACATATACAATTACATATATAATGAGTATATATATGAACATAAGTAAGAACATAATAATACAATTGCATGATAGAATATATTTGAAATGAGAACCACTCAAATCATTTTTGTATTTCAGAATAACAAACAAATATAAAAAACAATTTGCAATGTGAATGTGCAAACGTGAACACACAAATAGAAGTGCATGGTAGAAAACCCTGTAAAGGACAACCAACCAAACACTTAGGAGAAAAAGAATGAAGTAGAAAGAATATTTCATAGTAAGAATGAAGTAGAAAAAGAAAATAGTAGAGTGAATTATTGAGAAAGTGATATACATTGATATACATTGTTCAACGAGTCTTAACTTAATAGGAATGAGCCCTTCTATTGTAATAGATTGAACAAAGATATACATACATATAAGTCTTATCTATTCAAGACATACATGATGTGCATGGATCAAATCATCCATGGTATATCATGTATATTTTTGAAGAGATAAGGCTTCTTTCAATGTCTATCTCTGTTTGTAGGCCTTTCTAGTGACTTGGCAAGAAGACAACATAAAATAGGTGGTAAATTTGAATTGTTAAGGATTGGGGAAAGTATTGTGCAAGGAATAACAAAATAATAGAATTGTAAGGCACAAATTCTTTGAAATGAAATGCACTTAAACCATTTTCATATTTGGGAATAACAAACAAATATTAAAGGAAAAATGCATAGTTAAAGTATGTGCAATGACGAACATACTAATAGAAGTGCATGGAAACAAACCCTCTAATTGTGAACCAATGAAACCCTTTACATATTTGGAAGTAATAATCAAATATAAAAATCATTGCGCCAAGTGAACTATTGTGGAAGGATGAACAAAATAATACAATTGCAAGGCAAAATATCTTCGAAATGAGAAGCAGTCAAACCATTTTCATAGTTGAGAATAACAAACAAATATTGAAGGAAAATTGCATAGTTAAAGTTTGTGCAATGACGAACATACGAATACAAGTGCATATATATACATATATGCATACATATATACATATATGCATATTTATACACGTGTGTGTGTGTGTGTGTGTATAGGAATCTAAACTTAATAGAAATGAGCCCTTTTATTGTAATATGATGTACAAACATATACATGCACATATAAGTCTTATATGTTCAAGATATACAGGATATGCATGGATCAAATCATCCATGGTATATCATGTATATTTTGAAGAGATGAGGCTTCTTTCAATGTATATCTCTATTTGTAGGCCTCTCTAGTGATTTGGAAAGAAGACAACATAAAATAGGTGGTAAATTTGAATTATTAAGGATTGGGAAAAGTATTGTGCAAGGTCTAACAAAATAATAGAATTTCAAGGCATAAATTCTTCAAAATTAAATGCATTGAAACCATTTTACATATTTGGTAGTGACAATCAAATATAAAAAGTATTGTGCATAGTGAACTATTGTGGAAGAATGAAAAAAGTCAACAATTGCAAGGAAAAATATCTTCAAAATGAAAAGCAATCAAACCATTTTCATAGTTGGGAGGGTCAAACCACAATAGTGGTTTACAAATTTTTAGAGGAAGGAAATTTCAATTTTTTTCCTTTCCCCAAAATCAATGGGTTCGGTCGAACCCAATGGTTCGACCGAACAACATAATATGTTTGGTCGAACCCAATGGTTCGACCGAACCACATAATATGTTTGGTCGAACCCAATGGTTCGACCGAACCACATAATATGTTTGGTCAAACCATCGGTTCAACCAAACCACCAAACCCTAAACAAAAATAATAATATTTAAAGGGGTTTGGTCGAACATGGGTTCGACCGAACCCCCTTAAATAAAACATAAAAAAAAAATAGTCATTTTCGACTGTCATTTTCGCTTTTTACTAGTTGCTTTGTCTGTGCTTGTGCGTGTGGCGAACAGAGAACATGATTTGAAAACAACTTCATCTCTCCGGCGAACTCAAACTCAGCTTCGTCTCTCCAAATTTCGTCACCCAACTTGCATATCGAGCACTAGGTATGTGAAATTCGAATTTCGTAGAGTTTAAAATGCATTTGTTTGTCAAATTTTGAAACCCTAAATGCAATTTTTTTCAAATTTGTTGAATTGAAACTGCATTTTTTTGAAAGTTTCTAAAGCGTTTTCAACATACATTATTTCTACGATATATGCCCTGTCTATGCTTCCACATTTTGCATACATTTCTACTAGGTCACCTCCAATTTATTTGAGGCATTATATCAAACAGTTCATTAACAAATTTATTTGAGGCATTATATCAAACAATTCATAGTAATTTTTGATGAAGTATGATAGAACTAGTGTTTCATTGTATGCACCCTATATCAAACAATTCATTAACAAATTTATTTGAGGCATTATATCAAACAGTTCATGGTAATTTTTGATGGAGTATGATAGAAATAGTGTTTCCTTTGTATGCACCATATATCAAATAGTTCATTAACAAATTTATTTGAGGCATTATATCAAAAACACTATTTCTATCATACTCTGTCAAAAACACTATTGGAAATTTATTTGAGGCATTATATCAAACAATTCATTAAAACAAATTTATTTGAGAAATTATATCAAACAGTTCATGATATAAAGTTTAGGGTGCATACAATGGAAAGTTGGATAAAATTCTTCATATTTTTCCTTTGAGTCTTATGACATTACTCCAAAAATGGTTGGTGAACTAAATGTATGAATCAAAGAATAAATTTAGAGGAAAGAAACTAGATTATTTGAATGAAATGTATAATAAAATAGTTCTATTAGGATTAGAAGGAATGAAGGTATTATTAATTTTTTTAGTACATTAGGAAAATATAAAAATATGCCCACTTTACTATATATATATATATATATATATATTTAAAACTATTCTTCATATATCCATGTTAAAACTATTAAAAATTAAATTACATAAATCAATTTTAAATTTGTACAAAGAAATAAATGACTTTGACTAAGAGCGAATATTTAAAATATAGCTATCCTCTTTGCAAAATCCAATTTGATTTGAGATATTTATGACAAAAAATATGGATGAGCATGAGGTAAGTAAGAAAGAATAACCTTAATTTATCTTCCCTCATCAAATAATTTCACGTTTAAAGAGTTTCTTAAGGCATATCCAATTATGAAAAACTATTATATACTTGTTATAACTATATTAAAGTATATCATGAATAAATTGAAAGGATAAAGAGTAAATCACTAAAAACACATACATAAATCATAGAAGTAAATTGATTAATATAAGGAGATTCAAGTGGTTGGATAATTTTTCCAAGGAGTGGAAGAGGTTAAGAAGGAACCATCAAATAAATATAATATTTTAAATACTTTAAAAGAAAAATACATTTCTCCTTGCTCTAAATTGAAATGGTATTCCTTCTAAGATGATAATAATTGAAAAAGAAGAAAATAATCATTATGAAGATCAAGTACCATTGATAAGTTTTAAGAGATCAAATAAAATATTCAACAACAAAATAAAAAAGAGAAAATAGTTAATGCTAAAGAAACAACTACAACCAAGCTACTATGTTATAAATTTTCCTCTTATGTAGTCTTCATTTCCCTATAAATTGTGGCCTCCTTGTACAAATTAGCTATTGATCATCCTAGTGAAACAAATTTAACATTTTGAAATGGTTAAACATTATTATTATTTTTATTCAATATAAGTATAATTATTATGGGTTAATTTATCCTCTCCTACTCTTCCTAATAGGGTTATATTTTACAAGCCTCATATAAATGTTAGGGTTCTAACTTCTAAAAATTGAATAGTGTCAACTTAATCTCATTAGACAATGCTCCCCTAGTATTAATGGGGCCAACTTTTTATCTATCAAACTCGACTATGTTTACATTGAATAAGAATTTGATACCTTTATCCTGATACTTGAACTAAGATATCTTGGCTCTAATTTTAGTCATCTTATCTAAAAATTATTGGTGACATATCCTTTCGTGTTTAGTTTTAATCATTGATTATTGCAATTAATTAAATTACAAGGAGATTCTTGAAGCTTGTATTCCATCCCCACCATTTTTATTCTAAATATTTGACATTTTCTTTCAACTTAAATTCTAAATTTTATCCTTAATGCTATACATATTTTTCTAGGATAACACATATTCATTATATTTCACTAAATGTGTTCAGGCATAGAAGAAAAACCTTCAATATATCTTTAAGATAAATTTGATACCATCAAGATAATCCCACCTTTCATTGCATTAATATCAAGGTTAACTAACCATTCCTCTTTACATGCTTTTCAATTAGAGTATTCTCTAGTAAAAATAGAAACATTAATAGTGTGGTTATCAAAGAGTGTCTAGGGACACACACACATCACTATTATTAATAAATTATAGGATTGTAAGAAATGTTTATGGAAGAAATAACTATCTAATAGAGAATATAATGTATTAGTACATATCTAACTATTACATATTTTAAATAAATCCCCTTTAAAATATATCTTATTGCCATTTAATGAGTCAACTAGGTTCAAAACTATTTTCATCTTATTCCCCCAAAATTCATCACCTTTACAACAAAACTTGATTTCATCTAATTTATCTTATTTATTCTCAAATCATATTAAAATCACCACCTTAAACTCTAAGAAATATTTGGTAAACTTATTTATTTTATCTTCATTTAGAAAGGTGTGAAGGATTTAGGAACCTTTTAAAGTTTCTTCAAAATAACTAGGAAGATTTTATTCATTGCCTTTCTTGTTGCTTTTAGGATTAGTGTTATGAATTTTGTGCCTTCATTCTTAAAAATTCTTATATCAACTCATTTAGCATTTCCATGATATTTTTATATGGGAAATGTCAACATACAATGAGGTAGACACTTTCCATTTTTTTTATTCCTTAATTAGTTCTTTCTAGGGAAACTTCTAGTCTTTTCAAACACCTTACAAAAATATGATAAATGTGTGATTATTTTTCTTTCCAAGTGTATAAATTTTTGATGTCCTTGGATATATAATTGAGATGATTCACTCATAATGTACAATGATAAAAATTTAGTATATATGAAAGAAATATTTTTGAGACATCAAACTACGTCCATTCTACATAACTCTCACACATGGAAATAAGAATATTATTTTATTTTAACTAAAGAAATTGTATGTACTCTATCTTGAAAATTACTAATTAATTTTGAATTATATACTTATAATTTAAAATAAGAGCATCCTTTGTAACATGGAATAGATAGGTTAATTTTAATGAAATAAAATATGCTTTTATATTAAGAAAAATTTACAAATATATATGGAACTCATATATTGAAATTGATTAAGATGTAATTGTATGAGAATTAGTGATGCTTAAATAATTTATATACCTTCTTTCAATAATTAACATTACAGAAATTAATACTTGGCTCATATTGTATGCACCCACCTCCCAATGGTCTTGAATGGATGCATTTAGATGGAGAAATGATTTCAAAAAGGCTCATGGTACTTGTGGGACTTCAAAGGAATGATATATAACACATGAAATTTATTTATGAAGTTTGGTCTTTAGTTGTTGGCTTCTAGTATGAATGTGATTTATAAGGTGGAATTCTTAGTTGAGACTTTCAATCTTCCATTGTTGGTTTCTAGTGTGATTATACAATATGCTCGCCAAACCGTATTTTTTCAATTTCTAATGTTAATTATTGAAAGAAGGTTTTGTTTCATAAGAAGAGACATATGTTCACATATTCCAAGGCATGTTATTATCCATAATGCATGACACTTCTTCGTGCATCTCTACCAAGTTCTAAACAGATACAAATCTGCCATTTCCATGGAGGAGATTGATGATTTAGAAAGAAAATATATCATGCCATTTCTTTCTTGAGAAGTCATGTTTGCATTCATGATTTGCAACTTCCATCTTCATCCAAAAAGAAATTTTGTTATCGTTATGTGCTTGATATTAAAACAAATCAAAACCTTCATTTGAGCATGATCACCAACACAAAGGTAAATGAGTGGAAAAAAAAAGAATGCTCGGTTAATGGCTTTCAACATGTTGGTGGAAAATCTGCATCTTTTTGAAAGTGGCTTCCTAGTTTATCAACCTTATGTTTAGTAAGGTTTTTTAATCTCCACTTTGTTATGTATTCGGGTCACGGGTATATCTAGTATGATGTCTTCTTTTGGGTATTTTGGGTGCATAAGAGAATGTGCATATGTACTGATGTATTCAACCAATGTGCTTTTGTAACATTTTAATCAAACAATTGGTCATTTTTACTAAGACCTCACTAGTCTTTTTGATATTTTGTAAAATTTGTTACTTGGACTGCAACTGGGGGTTTTCTTGCTGGTTCTTTCCCGCCAATATGTCCGCCTAAACCAGCTATATGTAAAATATTATATATAAATAAAATTATAAGTAGTCTCCCACTTTTGCTTACAAAAAAAGTTCTTATAAATGTCCACATCTTTTTCCTTGACACAGTTGCTATTTCTTAAAAGATTTCTTATGATTTTTCATAATGTTGGTCAATACTTTAAACTGTAAATATTCTATAGTCATGCTCTTAAATGCCATAAGAATATGTCCATAAGAGGGTTTCATCTTATAAAGCTATAATAATACTATATGCATTTAGAACATCTTAGACACCTCCCTTGAAGCATTCAACAAATGACAAATAACTACCAATACAAAGTGAGAGATGCCTCATTTCAATATGAGACAAAATAATAACTAAAATATTAGGATGTAAGGTTGAAAATCAAATCTTTTTACTTGGCCAAGTTTATCATCTATTGAGGAGTGGATCCCCAACAACAATTGTACTTAGTGCTTACAGCTATTTCAATCCAAGGAATACCTATTCATTTTTTCTATTGTATGTACTACTGACTCTCATCCTCAAGTTAAATTGTGGGAATGGATTTTTATGCCCTCTCTATGACTAAATGGCTACAAGGAGGTGAATATGATATGGTGGAAAAAACCAAGATACAAGTTGGTTTAGTTCTCATAAACTGTCTAAAAAATAATTGAATTCCTACACTAACCAGAAATACCATGAGGGGTTTAGATCCCATTTTAGACAAAAAATATTCTTATACTAATCACTAGTTCACTTGGACCAACTAAAGAGATGGTGAACTAAGGGAAACTTAGTTGTATTGATAGATTAAAACTTAGTTATTTCTCTTTCCATTGTTCCCTCTCCACAAAACACCCTTATTTAAGTAGATCCTATTAAACCTATCTCACATATCACCTCCCAATTCTTAAACTTTTAAACTTCTTATCCTCATACCTAATAATCTATCCTTCAAGCTCAACACTTCCACCTCAATCAAATTCGATCACCTTATTTCCCAATATCCCTTCGCTGGATGTTCCTGCACTTCATCAAAATGGTAAGTGATAACCGCGGAATGATGCATTAAATCTATTGCACTACCTTTTTACCATGATCTTACAATAAGAATGTTTTGCCAGAAAGAGATCTAGAATGGAAAAAAAAATATGGATCAAATAGAAAAAAAAAAACTTGTTTTGGCTTTTAGCAATTCTTACTAATAACTTTTCTACAATGAGTGGTTGCTTCCGTTGAAATAAAACTTAGAAGATTTGAACTTAATTATGGTAGAGGATCTCAATTAAGAGATAGGCTACATTGGATGAAAGGATATAAGGGATACAAACTTTTTTTTAGTTATCTCGAACATATTTACATTCTCTAGAGTGGATAATATCTATCGTTGATCAAGAGAGGTAGTTCCATGACAACTCTAATGATATTAAATCCATTTTCCTCCAACATTACAAATAATTTTTAATTGATCTAGTTGAAGGAGATCCACGTCAAGATATAGTTAAAAATTATGGGCATAACAATTATATATATTTTTAACATATATAAAATGTATGGTTGGATTAGTGAGATATTTATAACAAGTATGCAATATGAAGTCAGAATTTATTAGATTTGATTCTTAATAAATTAGTTTTAACAATTCAATTTATAGATGTATGCAATCTATAAGTTTAAATAGTTTGATGGTATCTAAATTTTATACATATAAAAATATGATAAATGTCTGATTATTTTTCTTTCCAATCTATAATTTTTTGATGTTCTTGGCTATATAATTGAGATGCATTCACTCATATTGTAATGATAAAAATTCATCCTCATATGGAGGATTTTATATTATCTTCCACAAATTCATCCTATTTATGATATTCTTATGGAATACTGATATTCTAGTGTGAATTCTTAATTTTAGACATACTTAACTAGATGAATTTAGGTTCAATGAAGGCAATAAAACTTTTTTTTCACTTACATAATCCTATCTTGAAGTTAATTTATGTTAAATAACTATTAGATTAAATATTTTTATCCCCAATTATTTTCACTTACTAATCTTTGTATTCTTATTCTTTCTTTTCATTGTTTCATTTAAAATGTCCATTTAAGGATGCTATGTTATAGATTATAGTTGTCTTCAAATTATTTTAAATTGTTACTTATAAGAAATATTATCGATGAGTAGAATAGTCTGTTAGCAACTATTTTAGATTTTTGTATTCCCTTATCTAGATATATTATTTACCAAAGTCTCTTATATTTTTAGGTGTATCAGATATATATATATATATATATATATATATATATATAACATGGAAAATGCATCATGTTCCAATTCACAGACTGTTTGCAAATACTAGTAATGAGATAAAAAAATTAAGAGATTCATTAGCACAGGGTGCAAACCCAGGGATATATAGTGAACCATGCATGTTAATATTGCATAGTCTAGAAAAACTAAAGATGAACTTGAGAGGACTAGTGCATATTCCCCAGACAGAGTGACTGCTATTCTTTCTTGCATGCGGGAAGAAGTACATGGTGATGTTCCCCTTAAACAAATACAAGATAGTGTCACCAAAGAAATGATAAAAGCCACTTGTTTTCCATTTTATCAAAATGTGCGTAAGGTTAGGGGATACCAGTTCACCAGATGTGTTGATCATGCTATGGCCTCATTGATCTACCCATGATTTCTAGCAGCACATGGTATATACCCAAACAATGACCAGATTCCATTGTATTTTGTTCAGCAGTTGTATGCTGAGGTCCATTTGGGCCTCAAAGTTAATTACCTAGACATTCCACCATATGTTGGTCGTATGGTAGGGATTTCTTGTTGATAGGCTCCACCTATCAAGCCGAGCGTGTGAAGCAGACCACCTCTGCTGGGTATTGGTTGGTGACAGGTCTCCTGCTCTCACCCCAGCTCTAGCCCCCATAGTAGATGAGGTTGTCGTTGCTTCCCAAAAGGAAGCAATTGACACTGTAGGTGACATTGCGGCTGCCACCTCTAGGATATCCGATGATCATGTAGGTTAGTATTTGATGTCTAGACATTCATGATCCATGCCATTTTAGCACAAAGGACCACCATGGATCCTTTTGATAGTTGGTTCCAGATCCCTTACTCCTACACCTTGATGCAATTTTATAGGAGATATACCACGATGACTCGCATTGTTTAGCTATGGACTGTCAGGTGATATGCCAACATTGCACGCATACCGGGATCGCATAGAGAATGTTAGGAGATCATTTGAGATGCAGAGGTCGCTCTTAGCCTCTAGGATCCCATCACTCTCACCGAGCACTAAAGCGCGACGATCCACCCACCATTCTAGTCAGCATTGCATCATGCGGGTTTTACGAATATGTTGATTGGTGATGGTTCATGATCGCCGATGCCATCTCACCTTCATAGTCCTCTGCATTCATCATTTTGGCACGACATGGGATAGATCAGATGGATGCAGATGTTGATTTGTCACTTGACCATCTAGTGGATATGGTGGAGGCAACTGTTTTAGAGGACTTAGGTCATCTGATATTAGATGATATTCATGTATGTGTGCATGTGCATGTTTCAATTCTTTTTTCATTATTTTTAATTTTTTTAAAACTAGATATTCATGTAATGCTTTTGATATATATATGTATATATATTGTTACAGGTGGACATACCTCATATCACTCCTAGCCTTGGTCCATATTGTGTGCATGATTGATGTGACTCTGTGGATGAATCTGTTGCCAGTGGACATGTGAGTTTTTCATTTTTATATAATCACACGTGTATATGTACATGCAATATTTATGTATGCATAGATCTAGATTAATATTTAAAAATACAAGTTCATTTAAAAATAACTTTCATAAAATTTATTTAATATAAATTATATGTATTTAACACATCTTGTACATAATTTTATTTGCAGGGCTCAACACATCCATTAGAGCAGGACCATTCTCATTCAGATGGCCATTTGACTAGGAGTAGACATTCATATTAGGCCATGCACACTAGATTTTTTATCTTTACCACATGCATTTGCTTATACATGATGATCTCTAACTTACATTTGCTTATATGATATACATATATTTGCTTATTTGTTGATCTTTAGTATTTGACATTTGATGATCTTTAATTTATATTTTGCTTATATGATATGTACATATATTTTCTTATATGATGTATACATACATTTGTCTCTTTGCTTATAATATGTGTTATGTTTATATGTATTGAATCCCTTTACATGTATGTACATGTGTTTTCTTATAGTTTAAACATGTTTACACATAATATATGTATGTATTTGCTTTAAATATTCAATATACATACATGTTTTCTTATTTTATGATCTCTTACAACTTACATTTCCTTATATTCAATATACATTTGATTTCTAG
>VDFB02333660.1:0-27158 GCA_007258455.2 Sequoia sempervirens | reverse complement strand
ACAAAACCCCACCAACCAAGATTTCCGAATCCAAAATCTTATTAGGCGAAATAGCTTCAAAGGGATTTTGGGAAAGAGGAATGTTAATCCCTTTCTCAATTTGCACTAGATCTGTTATCTATTGCTGTGAAAACTCTTACTTGAATTTCATCATTAAAATTTGTATTGGAAGATTTGATTATCTTCTACACTTTATCAATTATCTGCTGATCAAGAGTAATCTGATTAATCCTTTCTTTATTTACTTTTTGGGAATTATTATGCACTTCTACTAGAGAGTTCAATTCTTGCACAAAGCTATTTGAATTTTTAAAAAAAAATTAGGGATTGCAACAACATTAACATCCCTTGCAATAGTAGGAGCCTTGGGAGATAATGCCTTTTGATTAGGACCCCAAAAACCTTATTATAAGGACTATTCTTCTCTTTCACCAACGGCTCACTAGCTACTGCGTTTCCCATAATAGTATTATGCAATTTTTCTAGAGATTTCAATTCTTGCACAAAGATATTTGAATTTCAAACAACCAATTTAGGGATTTTAGAAGCATTGACATCCTTTGCATCAGTAGGATCCTTCGGAGATAAATCCTTTTGATTAAGACCAGTTAAAACCTTATTAAAAGGACTGTTCTTCTCTTTTGCTAAAGGCTCACTAGCTACTGTATTTCCCAGAGTAGGAGGCTCCACATTAAAAGCATAAAAATGCTTTGAGGAGTCAACAATTCTTATTCCCTCCTTGAAAAATGTAGGATTACTGATTGGGGGGGAAATGCCATTTAGGTCAATAGAGGTAGTTAGATCACCAACCATATGTGGCATTGTGTCCACCATGATGGTTGGGACCAGGTGACCATTATTGACCTTCCCCAAATTGACAGGATCTCCCTTAGAAGGGGATAACTTAAGCTTTTTAAAAAGGGGAGCATCCACTTCTTCAATGGCTATTTGGAACCAATTAGAATCCTTAACAATATCTTGTCTCCAAATACCATCAATTGATTTAAGATTACAGATCCTTGGCAAATTTTGTTTAGGGTTTATTAAAACACAAATCTTGACACACAATAAACCCTCAACAACTAAGGAATCCAACAACAAGAATTTTCCAAAGGAATTACCAATAGCTTCCAGAATCCTAGGATTAGTGAATTTAAGAGGGATAGAAGGAAAATTAAACCAAGCTTGAATTTCCCCACTTAGTGATTGATTATTCTGGAAAAATGGGTGCCAAGGATAAATAAAAATTATATTCTTTCCCATCTAAACAAAATTACTTTCTAAAACCTTATTTTTAGCTTCCACTAAATCCAAAACCAAAACGAAAGTGTTTAAGGAAAGAACCTGGAAATATAAAGTTCCATACCAGTGAGCGTTAATACATTTATGTAACTTTTAGAGAGATATAGCTTTACCCCAAACCTAGAGGATCACCGCAAGAGCATGAAGATCTTGTGCTTTCTGGTTAAATGACTACTTTTCCACATGCACATACGAAATTGGAAGCCAAACCTTTTCATTAGGGTTAACCAAATTGTTTCCCTTTGGATCTTTGTTTACCAAATTCTCATTAGAGTTAACCACACCTTTGCTTGGAAATTTTTGCACCTTAGAACCAGGGTAAGAAACATGCTTTGGAACCGTAGGGTTAGGGTTCAAGTTCGACCTAGCGGCCTTTGTAGATTCTTTCATTTTTTAGTCCTCTTCCCGTATCCCCTCATACCCATTTCCCGATTCTCAATTCAAAGTAGTATTACTCTACACCCTAGGTTTAAATGGCATTTTACCAAGAGGAACCCTAAGAAAAGAATCTAAACCATTTCCTCTTGCTCGAACCCTAGATCTATTATTTTCCATCCTTGGCCTTAGGAAACCCCTAAAATAATTCAAACAAAAAATCCCCCTTCCAGATTTTCCTTTCCAATTTCTTGAGTCCACCCATGAATCTAACTTATGCTCCATGGGTGCCATATCCACCCACTTGCCGTTATGAAACACCTGTGCTGTGGAACATGGTTAGAAGGTCCTTGCAATCCTAGCGGTGGGGGATCATCAAGCACTTCATCTCCCCAATGCCCTGATACCCTATGAAAAAATCATTGCTCCTCACTTTCCATGTTGAGATACCAATAGGTAATCTTGAATCAAAATGAAATTAATTTAATACTCTATGATATTTAGTTTCTACTATTAATTTAAAATATAATCTAATGACCCTCATTTTATTCCACGATGTAAAATTTACCCATTCCCTTTATAATGCTCATGGGGCCCAAAATTTATTTAGGATCATTAAGATAAACAATCCAAAATAAATTTCGGACCCCATGAGCATTACAAATCGTGGGTATATTTTACCTCACAGAATATGAGGGCCATCATATTATATTATAAATCAATGGTTGCAACTAAATATTGGTGATGTGGCCCTAAAGTAACTAATAGATATGATATATTGGTGAATTAATTTAGATTTCTATAGTAAATTATAAAATTTAGGCAAATCTAACATAATCATGTATTGAATAATGTGATAAATTTTTGAGTTAAATTTTTTAATAAAATAAACGCTTTGGTAATTTAAATTAAACTAAAATATTTTTTTGTAAAAATGTGGCAATTCAAATCACCTTATAGCTTGTATTATTAGCCAAATTTTGATTCCCAAATTTAAACTATTAGCCAATTGGTGAATATTCACCACTAAAAAAATCATTGATGAGAGCTTTGGTTCCTATAGACCTTGTTATAAAGTTATGCGATCATCAATAATATAGCTAAATTCATTAATTAATTAATTGGTTCAAAAATTAATGAATTTAGTTATATGATTATCTCAAGATATAAATTCATAGAGAAACTTGTGAATCAATCTCATTCTACAAGTTAAATCCTAAGCACCACAAACTTTATCTAACAAAAAATTGATTTGTGCCATGTGAGAATAAACTAACAAAATACGAGCCTAGAAATGTGTCTTGATCTTCATTTGTTTGATGTCTTAATCTACAAAGGTGATTTCTAGACACACATTTAGGAGTTTACCAATAGATAGGTGAATGAATGTCCTATTTCAAATCTCTTAGTTCAGGTTAAGTTAATAGTGATAAACAATATTGAAAAACATGCAAATGGCCTATACGTAGATGCGATTCTTTTCTCCCTTTAGAAATGGAAGTGTGCTCTAATTTTTTATTTTTTTTGAAAAAGAAAGGGGTAAAAACTTTATTGGAAATCAGAAACCAACATTACAAAAAACCAAGGGACCCAGCCCCCGAAAACATCAGCAAAAACCAAAATCAACTATCCCCATGTATCCTCCTATCCTCCTCAAAGAACTGATCCACATCCTGACGTAGCTCAGGGGAAACCTGATCCCAATCCTCAACCTTCCAACCTCACTATCATGCTCAGAGGCCCATTTGGAAAGGCAGTCAGTAGCACGATTCCACTTCCTCGAGATGTGAACAAAGGAAGCAGCTTCCATCTGAGAACTAACCTGAAGAATCTGTTGAACCACTAAAGCCAACTGCCAATTTATATCAGAAATCTTCTGCTCATTCAATAGATTAATCAAGACCTATGAATCAGCTTCACATATAACCTTTCGCCATCCCAAAGCAAGGGCCTTCTCAATGGCATAAAGAATCACCAGCCCCTCCATGAGGTTAACAGTCTTCACCCCCTCATGAATAGAGAACAAAAAAATCATCGACCCAACAGAGTCCCTGCCAACTCCACCAATCCCAACAGGCCTAGGATTTCCCCTGGAAGAACCATCCGTATTAATCTTTAAAAATCCATTTGGAGGAGGTAACCACCTACCAGCTCATTCAACTCTCTATTTCCCATACCTGCCATTCCTTGACTGGACCACAAAAGAGTGAATTTCTTGAAGACCCAGTCTTTCCACCAACTCAGCATCACCTCTCTCCAAGGGGAGAACCACATCACTCTTAGTCTCAACTGACTCCTTCACCATTCCTAATGTACGCAACCACACTTGCCGACCCAACAACTTTTGATCATGAAAGATTTGGCGATTCTGCTCCAGCCAAATTTGCCAAAGTAAAAAGGTAGGGCCCGCATACCAAACATCCTTCAAAAAGGATGCCATAGAAGGAGGTCTGCCCAAACTATCCCAAAAATAAACTAAAGAGCAAGCATGAATGCAAGGGAGCTTCCACACCTCCCACCACCAGTGCCAAAGTTGCACAACAAAGGGGCACCAAAAGAAAAAATGCGAAGAATCTTCTTCCTCTCTCCCACACAAAACACAAACTGAAGGTCCCTGGAATCCCCATTTATGAATGTTATCCTAGGTCAAGCACCTATTCCATGCCAAAGTACAAATAAAGCAGTTGCATTTTGGCCATGAGAACTTATTCCACACCCTTTTCCACCAGTGAATCTCTGCCCCAACAAGTTTCTAAGCTAATAACACCTGATAACCAGAAGCAACAGAGTAACTCCCCTTAGGATTATGGGTCCAAGCAAGAATATCATCTTCCAAGAGAGAGCTACAACTCCTACTACAAATAATCTTATGAAGCGCAACACTTTCATCCCCAAGTCCCAAGTCTAGCCACTCATTGGGATCCTTCCAATGAGCCACCTCCAATTGACCAAAAGAAGAGACAGACTTGAAGTCACTCACCCTAGACCAGCCAACCACAAGAAATCTCTGACACAAAGGAAGGAGGTTAGGGAACTGAGAAGTAAGTGGAGGGAAGCCAACCCAAGAATTTGACTAGAAAAGAGCTTCAGTGTCCCTTCTGCAAATCCAAAATAAACCTTCCTTGATGAGTTTCGCACCCTTCTAAAGAGTATTCCAAATCACCGAGCCTTTCCCCTCAAGAGGGTAACGAGGGAGATCATGCCAAGGAATCCCAACAAAATACTTATGAGATAAAATATTGGCCCATAAAATGATCTTGCTCCACACACCATCTCCATAATAACTTGGTAGCCACAACTCTCGAGCGGCATAGGGTCGAGAGGCCAAAGACCATAGGTGCTTGGGACTACACTGAAAGCATCCTGAACAAACTCCACTTGGAAGATGAAAAACTTCCAGCCCATAAGAACTTCCTTTCAAGAGAATCCATTTCCCTAAGAAAACCCATCGGAGCCACCTGAAGCATACATTTGTAGGTAGGGAGAGCCTGCACCACCGCCTTGAGAAGTTGAACCCGCCTCGCAAAAGATAACCATCTATGGGTCCAATGATTAACTTTTACATGAAGCTTATCAATAATATTTTGCCAAGAACCCTTGGGAAGTCGGCGAACAAAAATTGGGATACCCAAATATGTCAAAGGGAGAGCCCCTATTTGAAACCTCAGGATATTAGCTATTCTCCTCTGTATAGGGGCCAATGTATTGAAGAAGAAAATGGATGATTTCTCCTTATTAATCAATTGCCGCGAAGCAACAAGATACAAGTCCAACACCTGCCTCAAATTAGTAGCTTCTTTAACAGTAGCCATCCCCATCAAAGTAGTATCATCAAAAAATTGCAAATGGGATTGTGGAGGAAAATATCCACCCCAACACCAACCTTGAATGTTGCCAAGCTCCACATATCTTTTCAACAAATGCCCAAGACCTTCCAAAAGAAGTAGAAAAAGATACGGAGAAAGGGGATCCCCTTGGCGCAAACCCCTAAAGGCACCAAAAAGTTCATAATGATTTCCATTTATCAAAACCAAGAAGGAAATAGACGTGACACAACTCATGACCCATTGGATCCACTCATTGAAACCAAAAGACATAAGGACCTTCTACAAGAAAGACCATCTAACCCTGTCATAAGCCTTAGCCATATCTAGCTTAATGAACATTACCTTCTCCTGTGAGTTGTCCATGGAGTGGATAGTCTCCGAAGCAATGACAACCCCATCTAAAATTTTTCGAACCGCCACAAAACCACTATGCTCCTCCGAAATCAGCACTTTAAGCCACTTCTTCAACCTCTGAACCATTAACTTTGAAATGATTTTATATGCCACATTGCAAAGAGAGATAGGCCAGAATTGAGCTAACCTATCAGCCCCTTCACACTTTGGGATGAGAGCAAGGAAAGTGGAATTCAAAGCACGAAGCATTTGCTTATTCCTCTAGGACTCAAGGACAACCGCCAAAAGATCCAACTTTATGATATCCCATAATTCTTGGTAAAACTCAATCGGGAAACCATCGGGGCCAGGAGCTTTACCCCTCTTCATTTGAAACACAATACCCTCTAGCTTAGCAAGATAAATCTCTTTCATCAGAGACTCATTTGCCTCCCTAGAGACCAACTGAGGAAAACAAGAAAGAACCCGTGCTTCCTCAATAGAGCCCCCCCGTGAATCCTCCCTGAATAAGGCAGCAAATTACTGAGAAGCAACAGTAGAGACTTCTTGGTGCGAGGCAAGACGTTCTCCCCTATCATTTACCAGAACAGGAATGGAATTACCATGCCTCATGTCTTTCACAGAATTGAAGAAGAAGGTAGTGTTTTTATCACCTTCCTAAAGCCATTCAACCCGGGCCTTTTGCTTCCAATAGATCTCTTCCCTCAATTCAAATTCCTCAACCACTTTCAAATTCCTAGCCTCCTTCCTCAGAAGATCCTCAGAAGCCCCATTCTCATGAATCAGCCGTGTAATATTATTCAACTCCTCCTGAGCAGCAACCTTAGCATGAAATATATTATCAAAACATCGCCAATTCCACCTTTTAAGTTGATATTTGAAAAACTGAAGAAGCCTAGCAAAAATGAACATTGACGTACCAAAACAGGTCTTCCAATCCTCCACCACTCAGCCACATGCTCACGAAGAGTAGAATCATTTAACCACATAAGCTGAAACTTGAAGGAGGGAGAGCGAGGCGTCCGAGCAGATATAATACTAAGCTTAATAGGCCAATGATCAAAACCTCTCTAGTCAAGAATTTCAGATCTAGTAGACCACAAGTCTCCAACCCAATAACAGGAAACTGAGAATTGGTCAAGCCTCTCAGCAACACAACTCTCACCAATTCTCCTATTGTTCTAGGTGAACTGACCATTATTAGGCTAAACATCAAAAAGATTTAAATCTGAAATGCTATCCCTGAGTAACAGAGAAGAAGGCTCCAACCTAGCAATTCCACCTTTTTTCTCAGACAAATCAACTATAGCATTAAAATTGCCAGCCAAAACCCACGGATGGAAAGGAGCTAAGCTGCAAGCAAAATGAATATGGGACCAAAGAAGTTGCTTACCTTGGAACTCAATAGGAGCATACACATTAGAGAGGAGAATACACTCACCAGTCTCAAAACAAGAGGTGACTAGGGAGATAGAGGATCTAGAGGACATCCACCAAAGAGGGAAAATATTTCGAGGGTTCCAGAAGCAAGCCACCCCCTCGGAAGCACCAAGTGCCCCCACACACTGGAATTCACCCCATTTCCACAACCTAGGTACCATATCCAACATATTTTCCACAGATAACTTGGTCTCCTGAAGAAAAAGAACATCTGGAGAATGATTCCTAACCAAATCACGAATAGCTTTTTGTTTAGGGCCATTGTTCAAGCCCCTTACATTCCATGAGAGAAGGATCATTTCTGAGGGCCTGAAAAAAGTGAATCAAGAGTCTTGACTGACCCTGACTCCACCAAAGTTTCCCCAATTAATTTAATCTTATCCATATCCTTTTTCCTGCCTAGCTTGGAATTTTTCTCACCAACCCCTTTCTTTAGTTCCTTTTGCAGAATACCCAAGTGAGAAGAAGACAAAGAGCTCTTACCCACATCTATACCATCTTTTAGGGGCAATGGGGAGCCACCTCCACCATTCTTTGTAGCTCCAAGAGTAGAATCCAACTCAACCTGAATAGGAAATTGTTGATCCACCTCCATCTACCCAACACCATCCTCTTGCACAACCTGCATAGCCTCCAAAGGAGGACCATCCTGACCTGAACCCAAAGTACCCCGATTTAGGTTCAGCAGCCCTAGATTCACTTCCTACTAGCTGAGATCATCCAGTACCTCAAACCTATTAAAGGTGTCATCATCCTGCCTCTCCCTCAAGGTCTGCTTTTTCCCCCAATTCCTATTGTGAGCCTTGACAAGGACATAACCATCATCACTGTTACCATAACCCGGAATAGGCCCCTTCCCCTTATCAGATCTAGGCGGATTATGAGAAGGCTGAGAAGGTTGGGGTGCCACAGGCTTAGCCCTAGGGCATCTTCGCAGCAAGTGCCCATATTCGTGACAAAGACGACAATGAAAAGGTAGGGTTTCATAATCTAGTTGTTGCACCCAAGTATAGGATCCAGCACACACTGCTATAGAATCTGGTAATGGTTTGCTTAGATCAATTTCTACACAAATATGGGCAAAAGTCATTACCTTCTTAAACTACATCTACTGAGAAGACCCAACAGGTTTACCAAGCATTGAAGCCACCAAAAGCAACATATCATCCCGCTAGCACTCAACTGGGAACCATGGCAACCAAACCCAAACTGGAATCTGACTTGGTAGCGCTTCGGTAGGGTTGAAGCCCGCATGCCATGGCTTGATAAACAATCCCACCTGGTTATAAAAATAGGGACCACCCTCAAAGACCTTATTCCGATCTGCCATGCAATCAAATGATACCATAAAATAGTTGTTCGCAAGGAGCCTAATCTCCATCTCTCCCTCTGGCATCCATGTCCGCTGAGCCCAGGATTCCAAAAATTGTAGCGAAACTCTCAAACCCATGAACTTGCAATAAAAGGAGTGCCTCGAATAGTATTCAATATCATCTGCAAGCAACTCCATCGGGATAACCAATTTCAGTCTCTCCTTGCATCTTTCCAAACACCCATTAATCTTCGTTATGTGGGGACCACTAACCGGCCCTAGATCATTCATCTCCATCTCTGGTGAAAACAAAGTATTATCAAAAACATTTGCACCATGCACTGCAGGCTTCGAACCAAATGCTACACGGAAATCCAATTTGGGGCTAACCCCAGATGTTTCCCCACATGACATAGCAATAAACAAAATCCCTGGCAGGCATGCAAACCCCCGGATCACGATTGGACTAAATGGAAAAACCCCGAGGGAAAGCACGAACCCCCACACAACAATCACTAGCAAAGGAAAAAGAAACACAAGTTTAGCAGTTGAAACCCCTCCTTGACCCTGGATGTAGCAAAAACCCCCAAGCAACTTCGAGAAGGGCAGAGCGAGCTAAGATACACCCCCACAAACTTTGAGCTCTGCACACCATCATCGGTCCAAATTCACACACATAAATTATTCATGTGTTCTAATTATTTTATGTTTTTCTTGCATATGAATTAATTTCATGTGGAATTTATTCAAATACCATGACTTTACAATGTGTTGCACAAGAATTTATTAATATATCTTATAACAACTAGTAGAAAGGGGCAGGAAAGTTAAAATATAAATTTAACAATATGAATCTTAAGGTCATTCTCATGTACCTCAAGTTGAATGAGGCAAATATTGAAACATTGAAAACAAACCCTAGACCTGAAACGATAATTTTGAGGAAAGGGAAAATCTATGGAAGTAAACAAAAATGGGATGAAATAATTACAAGTAAATAAATGTATAAAAATTCATACAAATAGGGAAAAATAGATATAAATAGGAATTGGAACATGAGCCAAACCAAGCAGAAGAATATGCCACTTTTCAATATGTATATAGATGTATACATGTATATGTAGATTAATTGGATAATAGTCTTAATCCTAATTTTATTATTATTATTATATCATTTGCAACTTGGTGTACTATGTATGTGAGGCCCCACCTATTGATGAACATTGCAACATCATTTTCATAATTATATAATGAAGGTATTTTAATGGAATCTTAAAATTAACATATTTGATTGGTTGTAGATATATTTTTTAGTTATGAAGGAATTAGTTCTATTTTAAATGATAACATTGGTTATGTGGTTTTAGCTATGGATATTATATTAGACCACTCATGATTTGTCTCCCAAATTTAACAGTTCAAGTTAGTTTAGCCACATCTCTACGCTTTCAATATTTTCCTTCAACAAAGAGGTGCCTATATTGATAGGTATGTGATATTAATATTTTAATTATAGGAAGGCATGCTTATCATTGAAGATATTTTAATTATTATATCAGAATAAAATTAATCATGATAGCTATTATATATCCATGTTGAACTGCACAATGAATTAATCATGCCACTTGTAATTATTCGATTCTAATATTGGTTTAATATGAATGATAAATGTATGGAATACTAATGTGGTTGTTGAATAAGATGATAAGATTGAACATTATCCATAATATGTATTTAATCATTTATTTGTATGTTCATCACAATGATAAATGAAAGGACTTAGTGGAATTATGGAGGATATTAGTAATAGATCAAATGATAAAATAGGCAGCCACATAAAAGGATATTATTCGATGCCTGATTTATACATTTGGAATGCTATTCTCATTAATTCCTTATCAAAATTATTTTCCTAAAATTCTACTTTATAGTTAAATGGTTAACGATGATAATGTTATTAATATTCTTGATATGTAATTTAACACTATCTATAATTAAAGTGTGACATTAACATTGTTTTATGAGAAGGATATTAGTAATAATATTATGATTGATATTGATATTAATATTAATATTAGTGTTATTAATATTGGTATTGATCGTTATGTTAATAAGGATAGCAAATAATAATACCAATAACATCGTTAGCTTTAATATTAAGAGATTCTTGTCAACATAAATAGTGGACAACAGTATAGTAATAATAAAAGTGATATTAATGATCATAATAGTGTTGTAATCATGATAGATAATGTAACATTAATAAGTTGGGTGGATTAAATAATAATGATATTATCATTGTAAGTAATAAAATTCCTACTTAAATTAAATAACCAGGAAATTGAGAACTAAATAATAATACTAATATGGAATCAAAAGACATAACATTCATATTGCTAAATTAAGAATACTAGAATTAAGATTGAATTTGATAATGATATTAATAATTTCGCAATAAAGTTAAAATGGAAATCATATTTAAATTGACAATAGAACTATTACTTATATTAGGAAGTGTTACATAATACTAATAGTAAGAATTACTATTATAAATATTGTCACTACTATAAACAAATAGAGATTAGTTCTTGGGCATGTTAATTTGAATTCTAACGGATCATACAGAAGTGGTGGCAAACGAATCGAGTTAATTTTTGTAATTAATAGCCACCATGGATGTCTATTCACAGTTAGATTTAGTGATTGGGTTTGTCTTCTTTGATGGGAAATTACGCTGCCTTACTGCAACTGATGCATGAACTATATATGGTAAACTACCACATTTATGGTGCGTGGAAATGGTCTGCAGAAGGGGGATTTGGTAGGGGATGGCAGTAATTGCAGAGGACAGGAGGGATGGAAGAGGAATGGTCCAGTACTGCCACTCCATTAAAAACAACATGGCACCCCTCTCTTCAGATGAACAACCTCTTTTCTCAATCACATTAATAACTCAACCAACCTGAGTGCAGCAGGGGGGCACATGATTGAATAAAAAAAAGAAGGCATGACACTAAGCATAGAAGCCATTACATCACATTCAAAGGCATACTCACATAGCAGAAAAAAGATGCCAAACCATAAAATTTTGGTTGCCAGATTATTTGTTTTGGTTGCAGAGTCAACCAGGGGCAAAACATGGAGAAAGAAGCTCCTTTACGGCTATTTCCAGGATGAAGAAGTCTGAGATTGAAGAGGTATTAAAGGATGTAGATTGGCCGGAGTAGTTTCTTTTCAAGAAAGAAGACTTTGATCATTTTTATGGGACACAATTAGTGCAAAATATTGAGGTAAGTTACTGGCCATAGTTGCAACAATTTCGTTTTGGTTGGTTCTAGAGCTTGTAGGCGGCTAGACCATTGTTTCACTGAGTTTTATTCCACCATAAAATAGTTTTGTTGCTATATGTTACCTGAGGGCATTAGTTCTATGTTTTATCCTTTAGTATCAAGTGCTGGCAAGGGAATGGTTAATTTGGGTATCTACATTTTAGTTTTCAATGTATTTATTCTTCTTGTAATTATTTTACAGTCACTGCAATGAGTCTCTAAGTAAGGTTTCTTCATGTTCAACTCGAGCCTTGTCAGCTCATCCATTGTATTTGGATCTATATGCTGCATTAATCTGTTCATACTAATTGAACTAGGAGAATCTTGAAGCTGCCAAAAAAAATCGGTATACTTGATATGCAGACAAGAGATTGTGAATGAGACAACTAAATTTTTATCATGTAAAGATTAAGACAAATGCACAAAATAATATATCAAAAAAATTGGTAATTTAAACTTTACATTAGTGGACTATTAAAACATATGTCCAGTATCTCAAAAATCAGTGAGAAATATTATAACCCACCTGTGTGAATGGAGACAATTTGAGCATTGAATTGTCTATCACAAAGCGACACCCATGTCCTTGGAAAATTATGCTCCTTCCAGGGCATAAGTAACCTCTTCCTGTGGACTATATCACCTTGGCATCCCAAATAAAAGGCCTGCTGGGAAATGTAATTTCTCCCTCAAATGAGATGTAAAAATATTAATTAAATTAGAAGTTTCTAGAGGTTCCAGCTGGACTAGAGATTAGGAATAAAGTAAAATTTGGTAAATTCTAGAAGTTATTTTTATGTCGGTTAGGGTTGGATAAATTCTAGAAGTTTAGGGTTAGGTAAATTCTAGAAACTTATTTTATGTCGGCCAAGGTAAAATAATATGTCAGCCTATATTCTAGATTATTCTAAATGTATCTAAAGTCCTCTATATAAGAGGCAGATGTAAACCATTTTTGGCAAGCAATTAAATACAAATATTTTGAGCAGCAATTCGTGTTTTATTTGTGTGTGTGTTTATTCATGAATTGTTGAGTTTATATTTGCTTATTAGTGTTGATCTGTATCCATCCACCCCTATCAGAGTGGTATCAGAGCCTATGGTTGAAGACCCTAGAAAGCAGATGGTTGTGAAAGAGTTTGCTGTTAAATAATTTGTGAAGATCCATTGCTGGAGCAAGTGCTGTTGAAAGAAGTTACTGCGAGGTTGTGTTTGCAGATTGTGGGCACCAAATTGAAGAAAGCTATCAAAGTGAAGAATACAGTGCTACTAAAGATTGGTATGAGCATTGGCTTGAGAATTTATGAAAAGTAATTTTTTTACAGAAAGGATTGTCATAGCAAATCTACATTGTCATAGTAAATCTATGTTGCCCTAGTTAGGGTTTGGTACCATTTTGTTGAAATTTTCAGATTACAGAAGTTATGTTTAAAAAAAAAAAAGAATTGTGAGATAACATATATCAAAAATTTGTTGAAAGTGATGATTTGTGAAGTTTGAAGAAAGATTGCAACAAGGGTTTCAAAAGGTTACATCAAGTTGAAGGAAATTGTGGAAGACTTAAGGCAAGAAAAGATTGCAAAAGTAAGGTGAGTTTAATTATTTGTTTTAATGGGAAAAATTGGAAAAAGGGTTAAAAAAGAGAATGAAAATTTAGTGGTTGAAAACAATGTTTTGGAAGAAGAATTAACAAAGCTTAAAGAACAATTGGATATTGTTAAAAAGAATAATAGATTCTATTTTGAAATTAATAAAGAGATGCAAAGAGAAAAGTGTAAACTTTTAGATGAAAATTATAATCTTGAAAAGGAATTGGAAGAAGTTAAAGATAAAAGTGAAAAGTTAGAGGAAAAGTTAAAATTATTTGATGAGGTTAAAAAGAGGAATGAAGAGTTAGTGGAAAAGTTAAGATTGTTTGAGGAGATCAAGAAAAAGAATGAAGAACTGGAACAAAGAGTGAAATTGGTTGATGACTTAGAAGAGAAATTAAAGAAATTAGAAGAAGCAAATAGTGTGCAGATGAAAGAAATTACAAAAGTGAATGAATGTTTGAAGTCAAAATTGGTTCATGATGTTGCATGTAGTACAGATGACTTGAATTTTTCATTTGATAAATGTCTTTTTGCTGAAGAAATTTGTGATAAAAATTTTCAAAAAGATAATGTTGTTAGATGTAAAGGAAATGAAAAAAATGTTGGTTTAAAAATCATGGAAATAATGAGATACAAAGGTAAAGGTTTAAGAAGGAATGATCAAGGGATGAGAGAGCCAATTAAGCCAATAATGAGGCCAAAACATGAAGGACTTGGATATGTGACAGGTAAAGGAAATAATACAGGTGTAACCAAATTTGTTAAAGAAATGGAATATGTGCAATGTTGTCATTGTAACAGGAAAGGTCATATAAAGGATACATGTTGGGATCTACATCCTTGCAGTATTTGTGGTTTGAAGAGTCATTCTGAAAAGACATGTTGGAACAAAGAGTGCAAGAAGGATTCTATGGCAGGTTGCATGAAAATAGATTGTGGATGGGTTTACGGATCGAGTTGGCAGAAAATTACAGGTAT
Organism: Sequoia sempervirens; assembly: GCA_007258455.2. Classification (NCBI taxonomy): domain Eukaryota; kingdom Viridiplantae; phylum Streptophyta; class Pinopsida; order Cupressales; family Cupressaceae; genus Sequoia; species Sequoia sempervirens. Next base: position 12,649 of record VDFB02333660.1, on the reverse strand, counting down.
GATCAAGAACTTGTTTAAGTATAAAAGTTCGCAAGTGAAAGTTGATGGCATTCAAGCAAGGTTTTCAAAAGGCATAATTGATAATAAGTTTGAAGATGATAGCAATCATGGAAAGGCAAGACATCAAAGAAGGTGGAAAGTTACAGATAGTGAGTTTGCAGAGAAGAAGACTTCCAGTTTGAACTTATGAAAATTTGAAGTTTGAATGATTGCCGCAGAAGTGGGATGAAAGTTGAAAAGAGTTGAGGAAAGAGATTTGCAGATCGTAGAGATGGTTTGAAGTTGTCAAGTTTGATGATATCAAGCAAAGAAAAGGATTTGCAAAGTTAGCAGTCAAGAGCAAGGAAATTTATGTAGCAGCATTTGAGGTCAAAATTAGGGGGAGTGTTGGGAAATGTAATTTCTCCCTCAAATAAGATGTAAAAATATTAATTAAATTAGAAGTTTCTAGAGGTTCCAGTTGGACTAGAGATTAGGAATTAAGTAAAATTTGGTAAAGTTCTAGAAGTTATTTTTATGTCGGTTAGGGTTGGATAAATTCTAGAAGTTTAGGGTTAGGTAAATTCTAGAAAATTATTTTATGTCGGCCAAGGTAAAATAATATGTCAACCTACATTCTAGATTATTTTAAATGTATCTAAAGTCCTCTATATAAAGAACTAATGTAAATCTTTTTATGTGGCTAATTCAATACAAATATTTGAGTAGCAACTCCGTGATTTTATTTAGGTAAGTTTATTCATGAATTGCTAAGATTATATTTGCTTATTATGTTGATCCAGATCCATCCACCCCTATCACCCCTTTGTCATGTCTTTGATCTACCATGTTACTTATTTCCACAATCAAAAGAGCTTCTTATATATTATCGTTGTCTAGGGAAAGGAAATTTTGTGTTCTTTGAGAATGTGTAGTCTACAACAAAGTTATGAAATTTCTAATATTAATATCATATCGGATCAAAATGCAGTTTGCATGTTTTCATATATCATTTATCATGAATCAAGAAATGTTAGAATGGAAGGCAAACCACTTTATGTCATATTCAATACACGTATTGAAATATCTTGTATAATAAATAAGAAATCATTTGTAGAAGGAAAATGGCAACGATCATATTAGATTCATCACAAGCATATCAGAGGCATATAAAGATAAACCTGTTATTAGAGGCAGATAGAGAAATCATTTGTCGCTATAGAGATAAACCCACATATTAGAGGCATCTACCTTACGACACAAATTATTCAAAGTGTGTATAGAGCTATTCAAAAACTGGATACCAAGCAAATATATCATAAAGAATCATGCTCATTGGATTAAGCTCGTGGATTTGAGAGATAAGTTAAAAACTTACGTAGACACAAACTCGTATCAAAAACTCACGTAGACATGAATACATCATATAATTAAAGTAAAGAAAAAAGAAAAATATCATATTTAAGATGGGAAAATGAAAATAAAAATGGATATGAAGCTCACAAATCAATGTAGAAACCCATATTTCCTATAATTCTCAAACAACTTGCAAACAAAGTGTTGAAAATCTATAGAAAAAATGTTAAAAACTTGCAACAAGATAAATCGTAATACTAAAAAACTTCCATGAAGAGAAAAAAAGACAAGGGAAGGCCCTCCTAGCGCCAATATGTGGATGATTTTCCTGCGATCTTTCTCAAACACAAACAAACATTATTGTTGTTAGTAAATTATGCAAACCAAAATAAGCATCCCTATGAGATATGAATATGTGAATGCTTTTCTTGCAATCTTACTCAAAGATAAACAAACATTAGTTTTGTTCGTAAATTAAGCAAACCAAAATAAGCATCCCTATGAGATATTCAAACATACTTGATAATGCAAAGAAAACAATAAAAGATCAAAGAAACTAATTGAAAGAATATAAAGCATGTGCAAAACCTATCCCATAGTGGGAGTGGTGCTCCTTTGATGTGAAAAGGATGCCCTTTCCCACCCCCTTTATAAACTTCCAAAATGATGAACAACCAACGATGGGTGATCAAGTGCAAGATGAATGTGCCTATAGTAGAAATGCTAAGATTGTGGATGGATTTCAAGTAGAAGTGGCTTCTATTTATAGGTTGAAGGGCAGAAATGGGAGGAATTTGGGATTGAAGGAGATTAATTATTATTGTGACACTTGTCACAAATCCCTTGAGTGAAGTTGGAGCACATTTTGGAGAATGTGCATATTTAACACATTTATAAGAGGCATTAAATGAATGTGGTTGAGATGTTTTAGAGGAAAATTGTTTGGGTAAGAAAGTCAAATACAAGGAGTTAATGAATGAATATTCCCTAGAATGTGCTTTTGAGAGGATAAATGAGGAATTAGATAATTAAAAGAATTGATTTTTCATGTGCAAGTGGGTTAGTTAATTAGGGGTTGGGTTTGACCAAGGTTGAGTAGAAAGCTAGAGAATGGGTAGTTAGGATTAAAGTTAATTTTAAATTCAAAATTTAATTAACTTCAAGTGGATTAATGGATTTGTGATATTTGATTTAAATCACTTGATTTATTTAATAAAATAAAAGGACTTTGGGGATTTAATTAAACAAATTAATTTATTTAATTAAACATGACAGACATTTGTGAATTAATCTAATAAATTGCTTTATTTGATTAATAGGAGAATTTGATGACAATTGATTGGAATTAGATGCACTATGTCAGTTAGGATTATTTGCATGTCTATAGGTATTGATTTTGGAAATTTGATTAGATAATTTACCAAGGAAAAACATAGCTTTAGAGTGATGTGATTTCCACAACATAGAAGGAGAGGGCTAGTTAGGAAACTAGTCAATTTCCTAAGAATGAAGTTGATCCTTTTGACTTTGACAATTTTGAGGATTATTTCATAAGCACCTATGTTGCTTTATGCCAAGTATTGGCAGAGGATTACAAACTTCAGATGGTAGTGCATATGATGATGCTTGTTGTAGATATTCAACACAGGTACTTTAATAGAAGTTTTACTTTGCTTCATACATTGCAGAAGGAATCCACAAGCACTTAAGGGATATGAAGGACCCAAAATCTGGGTTATATTTCAAATGGTACTCTCTATTTTGTCACTTAATTTTGCACAGTGAGATGAAAATTTGGAGCGATTCAATGAAATTAAGAATAATAGATAAGGATGGTACCATATTTCATATCAAAATATGCACATATTTATGGGATTCTCACCATTCTTCTATGAATTATTTGATTTTTGAAAATACTTTTATGCAAGATGTTTTGTAGAATTTAGGCCTTCGACCTACACAAAGGGTATCAAATAAGGTGATTAAATTCCTTAAACGTTTAGAGTTTGATCCTGAGAAGGGAATTGATCATAATTGGGGTGACTAGTACTTGCATACAAATTATACAATTATTAGGGTTTATAGTACCCTTTTTCAACCCCATTTTTTTCCAAAATATGTATTTGATAGAATTTCCTTCATGGATATCATGTGGCAATTGCATGAATATGATAAATTTCATCTTAGGGCAATAAAAAAGGATCTCATATTCATTTTGAGATGCACTTATCTAAATTTATCTTCTCAAATAAGGAGGGCCTAGAGGTTTTACCCTCCCTTTTGCAGACATATATAATGAAGGTTAGCATTGCAAGAAATTATGACCTTGAATGCTATATCAACAAAATCAGGTTGGAGGCCAAAATACAACCATACTATCACAAATTTAATGTGTCAAATGATGCGATTAGAGGGCTAATGCAAGAAGTTGGGCCCACAAAAAGCTCAAAAAGTGGAATTGTTTTTGTTGTTTTTTTTAGAATTTGTCACACTTGGAATGGAAATTTGAGGCACTTACACAATGAATCTTTAAAAAATCCATTAATATAAAATTTAGCATTTTGAATCTAGTTTCTAAATATGTAATTTATTTAAATATCCAGATGATAGAAATTGAATTTTGATAGGGATGTATAAAAATCACTTTTTAAAAGTCTTTTTTTTTTTTACCATACCATACATGTATATGTACACCACTTTTTGACCCAAATAAAAGTATTTTGCTAATTCATTTTGCAGGAAGATACCTAACAACATTAAGATTGATGAGGATATTTTTTTGTAATTTTTTTTTGAATTTTTTTTTATTGAATTTTTTTGGCCTTAATTATTTGTTTTAAAAATCAAAGTCTGGGATAGCATAATTGGACCTAAACTAATTTTATTTTATTTTATTTTTCATTGTGTAGAGAATTTTCTGAAGATTGATGCCATATAATTTTTTTTGCAAGAAAATTAACCAAAAAAAGTTATTAAGAAACAAAAAAAGATTGAAATTTCAAGTTTATAAACTAGTTTTCTTAGAAATTAATTAAAAAAATAAAAAATATAATCCAATATTTTAAAAAATTATATATTTGGAAACTAGACATCATATTCAGTGGGTTTTAATTTCATAGATAGATTAAAAAAAAAAAAGTCCATCAGCCATATTGACAAAGTTGGACATTTCTCTTGAACCTACCTTAGGTTTTTAGTTATAGGTGAAAGGTAAAGGGTCAGGTTGCCAAGCCTTTCCCGAGCCTAAAATTGAGGCAACATGTGGGTTTAATAATGTGTACGTGTTTCCTATAGAATTTTTTTGGCTAAAACTTCCCCTCTTCATGGACCCAACTTGTTGCTTTTACCCTAGAAATTGTCTGATAGATGAATAGGTAAAGGAGAGAAAACAAAAATGGATTTTAATTGAGAAAATAGAAGAGAAAATGAAAAAGGATAATCCTTTTTATAAGGGATCTTTCTTGATATTTCAAATCCTTTTGAAAGAACAATAAATTTACTTGACAATCTTGATGATTATTCATTAATAAAGAATCCCTCCTTATAAGAGAGGCCAAGTGAGAAAGAAGTTGACCAACCAATTCAACAAGAAGCTATGAATGCACAATCAGTAGTGCATCATGAGGCAACTCCTAGGGCACCAATTCATATGTAGCCTTTGGTGGATTATTCAATAAATCCTAAGCAAATTGTAGAGAGCATACCTGAAGAGGAAGATATTGTAGATAATGTGCCATGTGATGAGGAGGTAGATCAAAAGTTCCCTCCTCCTCAGGTTAATCAAGATGATAAATACTATAAAATAGGCTCATATTGGATTTGAATGATCCAAGTATGATAGAAAATTATGCGAGAGCCTTGGACCAAAGTCAATTCATGATCGATGATAACTTTATTTCCTCCAAACTATTTAAATATTTTGTAGTAAGAATAAGGAGGGAGGAATTCTAAGAGAAATTGAATAAAGCTAAGAATTAGGTACACCCCTCAAAATATGAGGAGGTTACCCAACAGATTTTGAAAGAAATGGATTTTGATATGAGTAAAATCACTCCAGAGGAGGGAATGAGGCTTGTAAGGAAAAGCAATTTACTTTTTCCCCCAAATTGGGATATTGCTTCAGTCATTGCTCTAGATAATATAAGGAATCAAAATGAAGAGGCTTTAACATTTGATGAGAAAGCTGGAAATATGTACTTTGGATCTGGTTTTAGTCCAAAGTGGGAAACTTTGACAATAAACTGCATGAGACACATTTGAAGTTGTTACAAGAATACAATAATGTAGTGGCTCAATTATCTCAGTCACAAATTGCTTCTCCTCCTACTACTCAATCAAGATTATTTCTCAACTCAAGATAGGGAGACTCTTTCTATCTCAAAATAAAGGAGTTGAAAGAGCAATTAAAATAGAGCTAGGAAGGTGAAAAGATTGCCAAGGAAGAGGTTAATAAAATGGCCACTGATATGATTGACATGACCTACTTGGTCATAGGCTTTCCAATATTTTGCATAAAATTGAAGGTGCATGGAAGGAATATGAAATTTTTCATAAGGTACACATCAAACATGTGCAATAATAGACAATTTTTCAAGGAAAATTGAATAATTGGATCCTCAAGGCCACTTCCATCAAAGAGATCAATAATATGACTTCATTTGATAATAATACTTGTAAGAACCTTATGCAAGTTATTGAACACATTGAATTATTAGGGGAGGTCTCATCATTTTAGGAAAATTTGGATATGCAAATAAATGAAAAGTTGAAAATGTTTGAAAATATGGAGAAAGAAATGATGCATAAAAGTTTGGATAAATTTGGGATCATTAAGCCCCTTGATACATGGAAGTTTGAGTTTGCTGATATCATCCCTACTTTATCTTCATATATATGTGGATGGAAAACCATATTTGGCTTTATTAAATAATTCAATTGACAATGTATTTAAGCTAGAGTTTTATTGAGATAGTTTTTCAAAAGAAATTAGATTTATTACATATGCAAGTTATAATTCTTATAACAATAAGGTCCAAAAGTTGCTAGATTTCTAGTGGCCCTCTAAGGAGGAACATAGATCTTGGTTGGAGAAGTATATAGAATAGTTATCTTCTTCAACTATTCTTTTGTCATTTTTTCTAAGGTGGATATAATTTGGGTTTCTTTTTGTCTTTGGTGGTATAGTCATTATCTTCTTCAACAAGCTTCTATTGGTCTTAAGTGACATCTTTGTGGATTTTCAAAGATACTTGTACAAAATGGATGATAGATGCTTTAACAAAAAGGGTGGATAGGTTTTCAATTAACTAATCATGCACATTCCCCATTTTGTTGCATCATGAAAATAAGGAAATATCTTTTTCAGCGGCTTCTACAATTGTTTTGTCTTCTAGTGATGTATTTTTTTCTTTCACCCGCAGTTGTAGTTGAGTTTTGTTTGATCCTTAGGAAAAAAGTATCAAATGAAATTGTGACATCTATCCATAGCTTTAAGCATGTTGCTCCCTTGTTTCTATAAAAGGCAATTATAATCCATTTTCAAAGGATGCTACATTTTTGTAAGCATAAAGGTTTTTTCTTAGGTCTATACTTGTCCAGTCTAGGTTTTATAGAGAAGAAATGAAAGAGAAAGTGTAATTTTTTTGTACATCAACATACAACTTTTAGAAGTATGAATATATTGTAATAGATTCATAAAAAAATATCTCCAATGTACATTTTATTACTCTTGTGAATAGAATTGATCAAGGATCACTTATGTTCATCTTTGACATTGTGCAAATGAATGTTTCTTATATAGCTTATGTTAATTAATGGATTAAATTGATGTATCTAAGATATTGAGGGTTTAAACGTGTTTAGGGATTATTAAGAAGAATTGGTTATAAGTCTAATTTTAAAGAATATCATTGTAATGAAATGATATGCAATATTTCATTGATTTTTTCTTCAATTTCTTTAGAAGATACTTGTATTTTCTTTTAACTTTATTACCAATTATTTAAGGCACCAATCTAAGTGTGAATGTTGGTTGCATGTCCATTGTAATTCATATTCAAAAAAATTTCAATTTATGTTTTAGTTTGTTATTTAAGTTTGAAATATGTTCTCAAAGCCACTAGTGCAAAAGTCTCCAAGAATCTAGCCTATTAAGTCAATTCTATTTAAAATTATTGACATATTTCATGAAAAAATTCTACTAAAATAATATACTTCTATGAATTAAGTGTAGTTTCATTTGATATTTACAAGGATCACCCTCCTAGGTCTTGCAAAACCTAAAGTGCAAAGGACTTTAAAAAAAAATAATCTCTTATTTGTGGGCCAACCTCTTGAAATATTTGAGTATAAGAATTGACTATTATTTAGATAATTTCAAGAATCAATTGGAAATTAGAAAAAAAAAAACCAACACCTTCTAAACAAGGAAAGTGAAAAAAAGCTACCTCTTATGTAGCGAAAAGGGCATCCAATTGAGGTCTTTGGATGTTCCTTTCTTGGTTCAATCTAACTCACTTCTCAAATAATGGTGAGAGAAAAAATGAATGGTTCTTATATTTTCATCTCTGTCATTAATTTTGATTATTCGTAATAATTCATTAGTTTACATTAACACAAAATAACCAATGTATCAATTCAATTAGCAAATTTACTACAATATTTTGTTTAATCAATTGACTATAGTCATCTATTTGATCTCTCCTATATTTCTCAATGAATAGGGAATGCAAGCGCTCTCTCTTAATTCTACAATAAGTCAAATCTTAGAGAATAAAAAATTGAATATTGAGTCATTAGTTTCTACCTTAAACTGAAATTTATGCAATTAACTGAATAACCTAATTAAATATCTAACACGATGATGTTAGCCAATTAGATTAGTAATCAAAAGGATAACTGGTCTAAGCCTCTTTAGATAATTGAAGACCTTCATGAGTGATAAATGGGTGGCCTCTTAAACCAAATTTTTGAGAAAACAATATTTAAATACTTCCAACTAAAAACTAATTTCAGTTGAAAGTATATTGTAAGTGAATTTTCCACTTTTCCAGCTATAAAAAGCATTCTCTTTCCTCAATCCCTGCTTATCATTTTCTTGTTAATTTAAATGGTTATCAAATTTTATCGCTAGGTTAATACCAATCCTCAGAATACAACAACTTTCACCAGTACTTCAAAGAATTGACAACTTGGTATTGAGTGATTTACAGTAGGATATCAAATAGGACTCTTTGTTGCAAATGATCTCTTAAGAAGGTTTAAACTAGTGAAATCTAGGTTAGCACCTCTAAAAACTCAGGGTAGTTGTGCTAAAGAATTGTCTTGGGCCGAAAAATGAGGGGTGGTAACAATTGTAGATGAGCTTCCTAACATTCAATCATTTCAATCCATACTGTGGATATGCTATTGTGGGCCAGGAATTTACAAAAGGTTGATGGGGATCTATAAGTAGCTCTGCTTTAATCTATGTTAAACTCTTTTCCCATTTTATACCTACTAAAATTTAATTTATTAGGACCTATGTTGATATTGAATAGTTTTTTTCCAAATGACTCTTCTTGCAATAGACATGTCCATAGCAATCCTAACCCTTTGAGAAAGGGGGGAACTTGAGGATTCATGATAAATGGTATATTCAGTCTAGTGAGAAGTGCAGTCCATTCAAATTAGTATAGAGATGAAGGACAATCTGAATAATTGTATATATCTGTTAAAGATACTATGAATAATGTTTTATAATAAGTATTTTCTTCCCATAGATTATTTAAATTGACTTAATAACTAGTATATATATATACTATCTATTAATAATATTTATAAAAATGTCAAGAGGTATTCTTCTTACATTCGCAGCGCGACATGAAAGACAAAATTATTAGTGTTGGGGTTAGCATAAGGGTTGGGGTTACGATTAGGATTAGTGTTACCATTATGAATAGAGTTAGGTTTACAGTTAGGGATAGGAATAGGTTTAGGGCTAGAGTTAAAATTGGGATTAGGGTTGGGTTAGCATTAGTAGTAAGATTAGGGTTAGGGTTAGAGTTATGAATATGATTAGAGTTAGAATTATAATTTGGGTTAGCGTTATCATCACAATTAGGATTAGGGTTTGGATTACATATAAAAATAGGATCAAGAGTATGGTTAAGGTTAGCACTAAGGTTAGAAATAGAAATACGATTAAGATTAGGGTTAATATTAGTATTGGGATTAATAATTAAAAATAGAAGTTTGATGACTGACTTCTTGACTTCTGAGTTAAATTGGGTATATGAAATCTCAATAGTTTGTAAGAGGTCTGATATAATAATACAGTTAGATATTGAAATTCGAAAGAGCAACCTCATTGAAAAATTTCCTCATATATAGACAACACTGCATAAATGTGAACATTTGTAGTTAAAGGGATCAACATTAAAATATTGCTATTAATGGCGCAATAGAATAAGTAATTGTTAGAGCCCAGTTTATGCTCCCAAATCAGAATTATTTTAATATACAAAAACCTAATAGTTAATATTAAAAGTTATCTTCTGTAAATTATGTACTTGTAACCAAAGCAAGTAAATCTTTCTATGCACTTATCCTTTTTTTAAATTGTAATTTCCATTGCAGCAAAATGATTTAGGGAGGCGATATGTTAATAGGAAATAAATGAAAAACACAGATTATTAATCACACAAAAACACTTTCAGAAGAAGATACATGAAATGCTGAACATATTGGAAAATGGATACGTATGCTTCTCTCAACAAAGACGATACAACAAACACATCAAATAAACAAACAACACAGAGGGGACCCAGAGCTTACCTATGAGATTCGTCACTATATGAGAGCTAATAATTTTACAGAAGGAAAAATACAAGGCCTGTCATAATTATTTGAGTCGCCACGGGTCTCTGTAACTCTCACTAAGCAATTACTATACCGTTCAAAATTTCCCAATAAAACAATAAAATATAAATAGCATTCACATTTCACAGCCCATGATATTCATGTCATAATGGCATTCACATTCACTGTGTTGAGTGACTTGTTACATCAGAGAATTAAATTTTTCTGTGTAGCAGTTAATATGAAGTTCAAAATTTCCAAACAAAACAATAAAATATAGAACTGCAAATTTGAATAACTATTTCCGCAGCTTCTGACAATTTAGACAACGTAAAACAAATTGGCAAAAGAAAAAAACCGGCGTGACACAGTTTACCGGCCCGTCTATGTTCTAAGAAAATAGCACCCTGTGAGTTGGATATTTTAGGTCTCGCAATTAGTGTGATTAAATTTGATAGACATATATTTCCACTGCCCATCTCGCTGAATTTGACTGGTTAAATTTGTGGAGTTGTCCACGTTCCACGTTCTTTCCGTTGCACTCGTATCATTGAATTCCTTGGTGTCGTTTAACACTCCAACCCCACCGGTAGCATTCATCCAGCGTGCTGTGCACGCACCCATTATTTTCAGGACTGGACAAATGTTGCTGGCATTGGAAAATATGAGTAATATGCAGCACAGGAAAGTTCATGTGACAAATTCAATGCTACAACGCCAGAGTTACAACGTCAGTGATTACGTCAGTAGCAGAAACAATAATTTTCATTCCTTCCGGATGTGCATTCCAATTTCTATGTACATTTCCATCCCATTCAAAATTATCTTTAATTTGTATTAAATTAAAATGAAACACCTATACCTTACTTCTTTTAAGATAGAAGCTTAAGTTCTTTTAGAATAGAAGCACTGAATTTGTCACATCAACTATCCTGTGCTGCATTCAATTCGTTCTCATATTTTCCAATGCCAGCGTATATCAGTCCTGAAAATTATGGGTGCGTCCACAGAATGCTGAATAAATGCTAGGTACTGGGGAGAGTGAACATCAGCACATCTACTGAGAAGTGTCCAAAATTTGACTTTTTAAAGCTTCGACCAAATCTTATTCATGGTACCCCTAGTATTTGAAAAAAAAATATCATTTGTTGCTTGTAGAATATCACATTTTTATTTAAAATAAAACTTATATGAACTTAAATGGACCAAATACCTATTGGTAACCATAAATCTTTGTTATCTCTAACTTTTATATTCAACACAAATGGACCAATAGTTGAACACATAAAAACTATTTGTTATAAAAACCACACATAATTATTTAAATTACAACTTATATCAAACAAAAATGAACTAGTAGTTGAACACTAGAACTTTTTGAAAATCCTTCACATTTATTAAAAATATACATGGTATTTAGCCTATTGTGCTCACCTTTTATATTTGTGATAGGACAAACTATTAATATTAAATACTCCAATGCTTGTACATTGCTATCCCAATAGTGTTACACATAAGAACAATATTTGTTCACTATAATAACAATACTTGTTAAATGAGTGTCTTATTTTATCAAATGAGCATTTAATTTTATAAATGACAGACTTATAGTGGATAGTATAGATATTCTATTTGAGACAAAAAAAAATATTTATTTCACTTGTTCATGAATGTAATTACGTTTTTTTACTTGAACAATTATTAGTCCCATAATGTCACATATTTGGTAATATTTTGATTAATATGTGAAATGAATATATACAAGATATAATATTAATTCATTTTAGTATTGATATGGGATGGATGTGAAGGTGTTTTCTTACATAGGGATCTTCATGAGGGAGATGTATATGGAGCAACCACCAGGTTTTGTGCAAGACTCTTCACTTGTTTGCAAGCTTCGGCGTTCATTGTATGGTCTCAAACAGGCCCCTCGGACTTGGTATGAGAAGATGGATAGTTTATTGCTTACCTCTGGCTACCCTCGCTACCATTTTGATCCCATAATTTATACTCAAATACATGGGGAGGATCTACTCATACTTGTGCTCTACGTGGATGATTTGATTCTCACAAGGAGTTCTATTTCCATGATTCAGAGTACACATCGAGCATTGATGGAGCAATTTGATATGACCGACCTTGGTCCTTTGCACTACTTCCTTGGTCTTTAGGTTCATCATACTTCTGAGGGCTTCATTTTCCAACAAAAGTGCTCTTGATTTTCTTCAAAGATTTGGAATGGATGATTGCAAACCTACCCCTACTCCATTCCGGTCAAGTGTTGTACTATCTACCAGTTGCACTACTCCCACAGTTGACCCTACCTTATATCAATAGTTGGTTGGCACTCTTTGTACTTGACACATGGTTGTCCTAATATTTCCTTTGTGGTTGGACTTATCTCTCACTTCTATTAGGAGCCTCATGAGAGCCATTAGAAGGATTCCAAGTGTATCTTGAGATACATTAAGGG
>VDFB02333659.1:0-11603 GCA_007258455.2 Sequoia sempervirens | reverse complement strand
GACTCTTTTTTCCAGCTTCTTAATTTGTGTTTAACTTCTCTCAATTTTTTAGCAATTCTGAACATAGCAGTACCCAGAAGTTCAGAACATCAATATTCCACCATTTCCTGATTTCATCAAAAATAAGGGGTGGGATAGCCACATTCTTTCAAATCTAAAGGGAGAGTTTTTCTTCACCTTTATAGGGTCCGCCACAAAACTTAGGGGAAAGTGATCTGACCCCACTCTAGAAAGAGCTTTAAGAGAACAGAAGTAGTTTATAAGCCACTGATGAGAAATTAAAGTTCTATCTAACCTTACTTGAATAAGTTCCTTACCGATTCTTCTATTCTACCATGTATACTGGGCTCCTTGCAAATCCAGGTCAATCAACTCCTTATTGTTGATGGAGTCAAAAAGATCAGATTTACTCTCCTGATTCACTTGAGATCCTCCAAATTTCTCTCCATTCAAAAGGGGTGTATTGAAGTCGCCCATTACAACCCACCACTCATTATCAAAGATCCTACAGAAAGTAGAGAGCTCATTCCACAAAGATTTTCTAGCTCCTTTCCCATTGGGAGCATAGATATTCGACTGAATCCAACTAAAATTGTCTCTGATATGTGTGAATTTTGTAGCCACATGATTAGTGCTCTCCAGCAAAGGTTCCCCTTAATAAGGTTCTGGTTCCAAAAAAGTTGCAATTCCTTCTGACCCACCATCTGAACTATTTCCTTGGATTCCACAGTTCTGAAACATTTTAATCTTCTCCACCTTCTCTTTGGACATTTTAGTTTCTTGGATGAGGAGAATATCAGGTTTATGATCCCTAACAAAATTGTGCAAAACTTCCCTCTTGTGAAGGCTATTAAGCCCTCTAATATTCCAAGACATAATCTTCATATCTTACCAGGGGATTGGAGAATCTCCGGAATGGGTTTTTGAACACCATCCGCTATGTCCTGAAAGCTTTCATGCTCTCTTTGCCATTTACTCGACCTTCTGCCTTGGCTTAGCTTAGTAGCACCACAATCCGCCTTTGCTCTTGTCCTGGTAACAACTCCACTCAGAGTATTCTGATGTTTGCTTTTCTCCTTCTTTTTCTTCGAATGAGAGAGGACTTCTTCCCAATTAGTATCTTCTTGGCTCTCCAACTCTCTGCCAGATTCCCATTCCTTATCATACATTCTTCTTTGCTCCGAAGGGAGAGTATCCATCTGGCCATTCCTGAATTGGTTCAAATTGTCACTTGAGAGTTCGGTGTTCTGGCTCAGATTCTCAAAGGTGTCCTTGACAAAATCCAGAGTAGTTTTTCCCCCGAGTTTAAGAGGGTCACTTGGAGGGGAACATTCTACAAAAGTAGTAGTTAGGATAGGAATGCCAATATCCAGAGACAGACCCTGAACAGGAATATCCTCCAGTCTAAGATACCCATTATCTTTTCCTTTTGGTAAACTCTTAAAAGTGGAAGAAACAAAGTCCTCATCCCTTTTACCATTCCCCGCATTCTCCAAGATTTCTTCTCCATCTTCCTTTGGACTAGCATTACTTTCTGCCCCTATTTGTTGATTCCTCTGCACATTAGGATCTTTGGGTTCTGTTTCGCTATTGATACCAGTGGTATTCCTTTGAGCTTCAGGTTTCCTGCCAGACTCCTCATTAAGGGTATTGGTATTGCTAGCTTGCCCTTCCCCATCAGATTTCTTTCTCCAGACAGTCTTAGGGTTAGACTGGTGGTTTTCTTTGTCTTTGCTGGCAGTTAATGGGCATTTCTTAGTCCAATGCCCCGTTTTTTCGCACTTAAAGCAAGCAAAGGGAATGGACTCAAACTCTATAGTTTGTGTCCAAGTTCCCAACTTTGACTGTATATCTATTGAAGAGGGGAGGTTAGCATTTTGTGAAACTCCCACACAAATTTGACCAAACACCAACCGCTTTCTAGCTGTTGTCATAGGGTCAATAGACAGAAGTTCTCCAAAAGAACTAGCAATGCCATTGAAGACGTCCTCGTTCCAATATCCCAGAGGGAGACCTGGGAGTCTAGCCTAAACTGGAACGTTCTCAAAAATAGAGTCAGAGAGATCCAAACGAGAGGTCCACTTCTTAAGGGCTAGGGAAGATTTTCCTATGACCCAAGGTCCACCACTTCATAATAGTTATTAGTTAGCAACTAGCTATTGTATCCACTATCGGGCTTCACATGATGCAATTTTATAATCCGTATGTATTCAAGAATCAAATTTTATAGAAAACACTTCCTCATGGGTTTTTAGACTCATTTGATACATTTTGTAATTGAATTTTGCAAAAAAAATGTGTTGTTAAAGAAATTTAAGTATATTTTAAATTGTCGAGTTTTCCCCAAGTTTTTGCCAAGTCAAAATTTTTGGGCTTGTCGAGTGCTCTTCGAGTCTGAGTTTGCAAACTATGTCATACCATCCATTCAAAGACACTCAGGTTAGAAATAGATCATGTCTATGTTACTAATTGTTGAAACTGGTTTTTAGATTTGCAGAAAACATGGGGTCGAAGGTTGCCATATTATGTGGAGAATTAGATATTTTCAAGTTTCTTCCATTATAAGAGTTTTGTTAGGATAGTGACATTAACCTTGCAATCCTATGTCATTCATATGTCTCCACGTTCCTTGGAATGTGTTCTAGGGGACATGAGAGAAATTCATTAAATATTGGCATGTTGTAATTATATTTTAAAGAGATGTTTTAATGTTGGTGGAGGTTACACATCATAATGTATAAAGTCTCTCTCCTAGGTCCAAGATTGGAGGGAGAAAGGTGTCCAGTGGTGTTCCATCAGCAAGCTAAAGAGTCATTGGAGCATTTGGAAAGGCAAAAGGTGGATAGGCTATAGGTTAGGTACCCATGTTGTAGCCTTGTGAATTTTATTTAATATTTTACCATGACTTTTAGTTGTCGAAGAAGGGGGTGTGGATTTTTTTTTTTTTTTTCCGTGGTTTCTGCCCTCTCTTGTTTTGGTTTACCATTTGTGGTTTTGCCTCCCACAAGTTCTATAAATTGGAACCATTTGATGGTAGTTTTATGTTGAGTTATGGTAGGTATCAAGGTGTTGCCGGATTGATTAGAGATCAGTAGTGAAGCGTATTATGGTGTATATCTTATTTGAAGATTAATAATATACTTGCCCTCTTTTCTTGTGTGGAGTTTCTTCCCGAAAGGGTTTCTCTATGTAAATCTGGTGTCACATTTTGTTTGCTGATTTTTCTATTGTGATGAATGTGCAATCACATACATATAATTTGATTTGGTAATCTTATTTTCCAATTTGAATTCACTTGCATAAGTTAATATTGTAGCTTTACTTCACCTTGTTTTCAACAAGTTTATTATATCCCATAACAATATTTCCACCTCTAAAATCCAACTAACATCATTTAGATCATTTACTGCTCACAATTTTTTTTATTGGTTATAACCACACCTTAGTCCAATATTTGACCTCCATGTGCCCAATTTCTTCATCATCATCCTCATCTGAATCAGACATGTCATATACTACAAGAGGAGGTAGGGGAATTTGCAGCCCTTGAGCAATTTTGTCCATGCATGCTTGCAGATAGTTCAACCTTGCATTTTTTCACCTGATATTTGTGCATTCATGATTGGTTCTTCTATAAGCATCTACACTTATCAAATTCAAATCGACTTGTCAGAACTTCTTGCATCAATCACAGTTGTAGTAAAAGAAAGGTCATGCACAACATCATATGTAGTTCTTTGCCCATACGTGGTACCCAAATCCTTTATCATTTTTCTTACTAGCTTATAAGCAGTAACTACATCATCTGCATCCATCTCTCTTTCCAACTTCATTTAGTCCAAATCCAACATAAACATATAGCTGCTTCGTGCTTAATTAGTTGGTACAAAGAATAGAAAAAATTATCCATGAGGTTATCAGTGTAGAGCTTTTTTGATCCTTGCTTAGAGCGACCATCCTCCACATGGTAGTGGGTAAATGTTGTAGATGGCTGGACTTGTGAGATGGAGAAGATCCAAGAGGTTTTGTTTCCTTAGCTTTCTCCATCACTCCTTTAGAAGGCCCTGAATGAACAAAATCTCCCACAAAGTTCAATGGTAGATTGCAATTGTTTCTCTCTTCCTTCTTTCCATTTGATTGCTGATGGTTTGATTTTTCTTTTAAATCTTTCTCACATGTCATTCATTCATCCTCCCCTCTCTCTCATAGAGAATTACCAACCTTTCATTACATACTGTCTTGTTGATTACCTAAATTGACAAAAACAGAATGAGCTAATAAAGCAACTATTTTTTCCAAACGAATGCAAACCTTTCAAAACACAACCAACTTTGATACAGGGGAAAAAAAAACTTTAATCTTTTTCAAAATGACATCAACCAGATTTGCATAAAAAGCTTCCAAGTAACTCTACATTTTCTAATAGCTAACCCTTCATCAAAGCTAGTAAATGGTCAAAATTACCTGGAGCTTTTACCATTTAAATTATAGACGAGTACTGCTATTGATTCTCAAAGGTATTTGAGGATAAGAGAGTGAGAAGGGACTCAATCCCACATGTCTTTCAGTAACCAAATGAACCTATGGAGTATTATTAATGATTTTTTGAAATCATTTCATAGAAAATGCCATCTACATTGATGATAGATTTAGAAGGGGATGGGATAGGATCAATGGGGATTAGGGTGATGGTGATGGATATTAGGTTTACCGGAAGGAGGTGGTAGTGGTTTAGGGATTATAATAATTAGGATTAGTGAAGGAGATGACGTAGACTAGGATGTGGGATATGGCCAACATGGTGCATCCCATACCATTAGCCTTTGAAAGCAATCCAGAAAGGGGTTTTATAAATATTGAAGACGAGCCTCATTCTTTCTACATAGGTTAACTTACCTATTTGCAGCTAATTTAGCCCTTATTCGCTTCTTTTTTTTTTGAGTAAAAATCTTTCAATTCCAACATAAAAGTCATCTGTCTAGCTCAACCAGCAATTGTTTTTCATCTTCAACACGTAATTTTCCGAGATTTTATTGCATTAATAAGAATTTTAGTCCCCTTCCACAGTTATTTTCTTCTTTTGTTTATTGACTGCAGCTTGAACACCTCTTAGTATGGCCATGGCCTCCACTTGAGTATTGGTGTCAAGCCCAATGTCCATATAATATATCATCTTTCGCTAAAATAATTCATCCCTTATGATACCACCTCCACTAGAAGTACCAAAGTTGCCCTTAGCTACAAATTTAAGTTTCACATATTCACAAAGGTTGAGGGAACCATACTGTCTTATTTCTTTTATTGCAATTCAAGTTTTTGATATTTCTCTTTATTAGGAGAGGAGATCTTTTTGGGCCATGCAATTAGATGCCACCTTTTGCTCCATCTTTGCACTTCACAATCAGTCCGATCATCTTTTCTTAGCCAAACCATAGTCAATTCCAAAATAACAGAGTTGATTCTTCCATACACTTGGATTTCTATTGAGGTTTTTTCCTTAAATATTTGGAAATTCCTTTCAATTCAAATGTTCTATAATCTGATTATTGGAGAATGGAGAGATCATCCATAATCTCTTAAAAGGGTGAGTGTTGATGCCATAGTTGGAAAACTCAAACTCAGCAAAAACTCAACAGACCCAAAATTTGCGATTCGGAAAAGACTTGGCAAAAAATTGGGCAGCTTAAAAAATTGCTTAAATTTCTTTAAAAACACTTTTTCTTTTTTGCAAAATTCAAAGACAAAATATCTCCAATGAGTCCATAAATGAGTACAAAAGTGTTTTCTATTAAATTTTATTCATTTGAATACAAATTGAGTACAAAATCACATCATCATGTGAAATCCTAATACAATGGTTACCTGGCAACTATTATGAATTATGATGATGATTGTCTTTGAAAATCATCATCATAATTCATAAATTGCATATTACAACATTTGACATCTTCCTCTATCCTAGTCTAGTGAAAACTTGGGGAGAGGTTCTAATCTTTGCACACCGTTGTAGTCTAGTGAAAAATTTGGGAGAAGTTCTAATCAATGATATTATGATAGTGATAATTGTCTAAGTTGTTGATTCCAGTTTCCACTCCCAAATCCCCTCATTGTAATCAAATTTCTTATATGAGGAGAGATCCCAATAACTAGTGGGGTTCTAGGAGTGAGATCTCAATGGGGTTGAGGGGTGGTGCCCCTTGTGGGGGTTTGGGGGCAACGCCCCCAATGGGGTCGAGGGGTAGTGCCCATCACGGGGGTTTGGTGGCAACGCCCCCAGTGGGGTTGGGGGACAATATACTTGCCAAAAACTCGGCAAGTTTCTTTGGCGAGTAAATGGTGCTAAAACTCACCATCTATTTGACTTGGCGAGTATTTGCTGACTCAGCGAGTATGCCATCTATGATTGATGCTATAGATCTAGTTGTTCATTGTTAATTTAATTGACTTAGGAAAGATCCAATTTATTTCCCATTTTCAAAAAATCTATTGCAAATACTATAGGAAAAGGTGCAATATAGAAACATATGATTATTACTTTCTTCAGTTTTTTCTGCAAAGACATGTATAGATGACCCATGGAGCCTTGCCTTGCCTATTTATATACCAAAATTAAGAGCCTTCTCTTGAAGAGCAAGCCATAAGATTAAATTTCTGTGGACAATCCCTAATGAAGTCATATTTTTTTGAATTGGAAACCTACATCTTTCCCTTTGGGACTCTCTTATTAGTTTTTGGTGTGCAGATTTTACTGTGATAATTCCTTATTTATCTCCATTGTAGATGAGAT
This sequence comes from Sequoia sempervirens, assembly GCA_007258455.2. Classification (NCBI taxonomy): domain Eukaryota; kingdom Viridiplantae; phylum Streptophyta; class Pinopsida; order Cupressales; family Cupressaceae; genus Sequoia; species Sequoia sempervirens. The sequence continues at coordinate 4,816 of VDFB02333659.1, read as the reverse complement.
TATCTTTTCCCTATTTTGAGGGAGGAAGCGAACCAGCATATGGTTCAATCTCATGGCTTTCTTTGTCATATCTTCTCTTGGTCAAGTCAGCACTCTCCATGGTTTAGTTATATCACTCTCATTTATGTAGTCCTTCACCTTTGGGCCCCATCAAATTATGACATTGTCAGCTAAAGCTTTGAATTCCTCATCTTGATTTGGAAGTATCATTCCAAAAGTGCACCTGATTGCCATGCACTCCTTCCCATTTCAGCTTTGTCATTAGGAGAGATATACAAACTTTGATGAAGTTTTCAATGGCTAATCCTCTTGGTAGGGTTTCTTGATAGCTGGCAGTGGGAGTCTTTGTATTTTTCTTGCAAGATGCTACTCTATAATCTTCTTTCCTTGCTGTAAATCGTCCAGAAATTTTGATAGTTCTTAAGTGGTTAATAAATTAGTTAATTTGTGATAGTTAACATTAAAGCTATTCTTCAGTATTCTATTGGCAAAGACTTAGGAATATTCTGTAAATGATTAAAACCATCATTATGGAGTTTCACCTACATTTGCTAATGATTATGAAATTATAGAATTAGACAATGCAGCTTGTTCATATATATATATATATATATATACATATATTGCCATGCAAAAATGCTATTGATTAAGATTCTCCATTCAAATTATAAATTCAGAAATTGAATTAAAATTTAGAAGTTTCTAACTTGTTTGGTGCAGTTATTTAGGAGAAAATATTTGATCTTTAGTGAATACTTATCTAGCTAAAAATTTCAGAATAGTTTGTGACTTTGATTTTGCGTAGGTCAAAGCAGTGGAGTTGGCAGGTTGTGATTGGATTCATGTCGATGTCATGGATGGACGGTTTGTACCCAATATTACAATTGGACCTCTAGTGGTTGATGCATTACGACCTGTGACTGATTTGCCTTTGGATGTGCATTTGGTATAATTTTATTTTATTCTGTTTTATAGCTACCTATTCAATAATTGTTTAAGCATTAAAATGCAGTATTTGGATATTATGGCTCTCATCTAGTAGTTGCAGAACAAAAGCTGGTTTAATTTGGTATGCTTAGTTATAGTCAATTAAGTTTATGAGTATGGATTTATGGCCTTGCATAGAAATGTGTGATTGATTTATTGTTTCATTTATTGTAGATGATTGTTGAACCTGATCAACGTGTTCCAGATTTTGTCAAGGCTGGTGCAGACATTGTTAGTGTGCACTGTGAGCAGTCCTCCACAATCCATTTACACCGGACTGTGAATCAGGTAAGATTGTATTCTGATACCAATGTTTTTTTCTTGGTGACATGTTAGTGAAAATAAATACTACTAGCTAGTTTGCAAAGTTTGTGGCTATTCCATAGCCATTAAAACTCACACCATGAATTATATCTCCCCAGTGAGTATTAGTATTGGGAAAGAAAATAGCTTATATTGTACTAAGTACTGTTTGTAAAACTGTAATGTCCCCTGGTTGGGGTATGCCTGAATTTGCCCAAAAAGTAACAATTCCAACAATATAATTTGTTTTACAAATAGTATTCTAAATTAAATCATATAAAAGTTATTGAACTTAAGAATAAATGAACAATTAATATAAATAGCATTGCCATATTGGTCTAATTTATAGTTTCATTCCCCATAACCAATCATAGAAAGGATTGGAAAGGAAAGCATGGTAGGGCACCCCGAGTCTGTTCATCACAATTAAGCCCAAGAGCATGGCAATCATCCCTTGGCCCGAAGTGGCAGGAACTTTCGTTACCATCCAACATGAGGCGATCTACTTATGTGGTGGAGACTGTTCATCACAACTAAGCACAAGAGCATGGCAATCACCCCTTGGCCCCAAGTGGTAGGAACTTCCGTTACCATCCAACATGGGGTAGTCTACTTACTTTGCGGAACCTGGGGACTGTTCATCACAATTAAGCCCAAGAGCATGGCAATCACCCCTTGGCCCCAAGTGGCAGGAACTTCCGTTACCATCCAACATGGGGTGGTCTACTTACATTGTGGAACCAGTCTGCTGCCTCCCCCGATTGTGTCCCTCGCAAATCCATGCTTGATTGCTTATAGGAAACTAATAGATTAAATCAATGAATAATTACTAATAAGGATTAATAATTGTTGCAAGCATCAATTATTACATGATCGCGATATATCGTATAAGACATATATATATATATATATATATACACTTATGCTGCTTTATCTAGATTTCACTAATTTCCCCCATTTTCATTCATTCCTTCATTGATGCCAATTGATTTCCATTCCTTCATATATTTATATCTTCATGGCTGAGTGAAGAGATACACCTTTTTGAAAAATAATAACTCTCCAAAGAGTCATGACTTCTCTTAAATAATTGTTATCTCTTTAAACTTGATCGCTGCCCTCTTTTTATTAATATCAACTTCTATCTTTTAATTAACTCTATCACTGCTTTTTCAGAATCGCTGCCTTTGGCTTTTATTAATGACAGCCTTATACTCATTCACTGCCCTTTTTAACTAATAACTGCTGCAGTAATATTAATCCCTGTCTTAATTATTTTTCTTCTTCTCTCTTGAGCAATTAAACATATATTTATATGTCTTAAAAACATCTCTCAAAACTGTCGGCTAGCATTAGCTTAAGATGAATTTGTCTTGGGCACCAATATTGACAGGTCGGCCAGCATATAAGGGTAATTAAAAATTAAAATTATTTCCATCTTGAATGCAAATGAAGGGAGGTTGGCCAGAAATAAATAGAATATTAATTTAAATTTATATCCATGTTAGTCGGCCTTAGTGCTAATCATAAAGGAGTCAACCCAAGTAAAAATAATAACTATTCGGCCAATAATAAACTCAACGCTAAGTTTTATGTGTATATTTCATTATAAAATGCTACAATGATTTTACGGAATAAAGCTGGTCATTACACTTTGTTGTTGATAAGCATGCAACTGATTTTTCCAATTCTTTTAACCTTTGTTGTCTAACCCTATCTTTGTAATGTCCCCTTTTCAGTAATGATCTCTTTGTGAACTGATAGCCTATTTCCGGAAATCTGTAGGCTACTCAGATGTGCTAAATTTAGGGTTTCCACTTTCTGTAAGTCCTGCTTCCAGCTTAGTTCGGTTTCTGTAAGTTTTGTTGAGGATTTACTATTTATAGCAGTTGGCTATTTTTAGTAAGTCAATTTGTGGCAGTGGCATCGGCATCAGTTTAGCTCAAGTCATCTTATCTTTCTTCAGTTTCAGTTTGGTTTGGTTATCTTCATGGATTAAGTTTTATACTTAGTCATTTTTATGTTTCTCAGTTGTACCCCCACGCCTAGGAATGATCACTTCAAGTTGTTTTTAAAAGGGGGTCATTAAGGGGTCATTGGTGCATTTAATGAATTATTAAATGCTTTATTTTTGCAAAAGTGAATTGGACGCCTAAAGGAGAAGTTGAATGATTTTTTAATATTTCAAAAAAAGTAAAGAGCAAAAAAGTGGCGCCCCTTTTGGGAAGTTGAAGTGATTCAACTTCTTGGAATTTGAAGAGTCTTTTGTTGCTTCATTTGCCAACTGAAGCCTATATATTGATGTTTATGATGAGCTGATTATGCATATTTTTGAAGAGCAAAGTTATGCTGCTGGAATGAATCCAGAACCTGGCTAAGGGGAAGCTTAGCGAATCATTCTTTCTTCGGGCCTGCAACTATGGCTTCCTAGGAAGATTTCTGAAGACCATGCTTCATCCAGGAGTGTGGATAGTGCTCAATGGTGATTTTATTTACAAGTAGATTGCTGATTTATAATTTGTTTGTACTGCTGTTGTAATTGGCTGAAGCTAATTTCTGTTCATAGCTTCATCATCGATTTTTATTTCATTCTGGGTATTCGCTCATGCTGTGCAATTGTGAAGAGCGACCCTTTGTGCAAATTCTTGGAATTTAATATTGAGTTGCTGATTTTTAAAGTCAAATCGACCCCCTCAAGAGGGCCGTTCCTTTTGGAGCTTGCCTTGGAATTCGTGCCACCTGTTTCTCTCTTTTTTTGGCTCGATTTCTTCTTAGAACTTGGACGCCTAGTCTCTAGCTGTTGATTGGTTGTGGTTTGGAGACTGTCCGAGCTGATTCGGGAAAGATACGTACAATTCTGTGAGTTTCCTTGTTGCTGGTCTGATTTTCTGTTAACACTGTTTCTGATCAGACTTATTAAATATTGGTATTTTGCTGGTTGTGCTTCAATTTCATATCATTTAATCATTGTAAATGTTAGAGGAAGTGATACTCTAACTATTGGTTGATTTAGGAAGCATATCTTTGAGTTTTGCAACTTATTTTCTTTATTGTAAAGCCGATTAGTAGTACTAACAGCTCTTTCTTATTTGCTGCAATTTTATATCTGTTTTACACTCCCACGATTGAGTGGTTGAGTTTTAGAATAAACATTTATCTTGTTTGTAATTTCCCCCCACATTATAAGTGGTTGTGTGGACAGTATTCCCCCCACGTTAATAAGTGGAAGAGTGGATTTAAAGGCTGGCTTGCCGCCTAACAATTGTTATAAACTCACCCACTGAATAAGTGGAGTATTCCCACCGCTTGTGGATGCCTGCATCAACAGATGAATTGTACTTTCAGCTTTGTTTATGCCTAACGATCCTCTGACCATATGCTATCACCTCGCCCACATTGGGATCTTGGTGAACATTATTGGTTAGAGTTATCTTCTTTGCTGGTTTACATTTTGGAGCTAACGCTAATCAGTGTTTGGTTGCTGATTTGAATGTTAATTTGGGAAAAAATTAAGGGGGAATATTTC
>VDFB02333657.1:0-15539 GCA_007258455.2 Sequoia sempervirens | reverse complement strand
ACTGTAGTAGGTCCACCTCTACGAATGCAATTACAATTTTTTATAGGAAAATAAATAATAAATATTTTACCTCTCATGTCCTCTAGGACACATTCCAAAGAACATGGAGACACATAAAATCAACATAGGATAGCAATTATAGTATCACCTATCCTAAAAAAATTAGCATCATGAATTTCACTTTCCCATACTCATACTAGTTATAACTTTATTCATACAAAAAAAATCATTACTTAATATGATTGAACATAGATATTATATATATATCTTTATTTTGTTGTTACAAATTGCATTCACAAAAAATTGCCTACAATAGAAACATTATCACAAAAATTCAATATTAAAAATTTCAAATGCTGGCCTAGACCTTGGAAAACTCCACAATACAATCAGCAACCACTTTAAAATATCCCTTGGAACTTAACAACCTCCTCCATAATGGTACGACACCTCCCATGCATTGTACAACAACTTATAAATATTATAATACCAAATAAAAAACTATGATATCTGCCTTATATGTTGTGCAAACCTTGGTAGAACCAAATAAAAGCTATGGAAAGGATAGGTAAGCCTTTAAGGCTTCAATACATGCATCACCCCTTTGTAATATTTAAAACATGTATGATCCAATAAATTTTTCAAGGAGTGTAACAAGATTACGAAAATTTTAATGGTAAATATAAATTAAAATTTATTCTTCCTCACAGCACACACATCACTATAGATTTGGTCTCTTTTCTACCCACACACACCGTATATACAAATTTATTATTTTTTAACAAATCTTCAATGAGTTTGTACCTACAAACTTGACAAACCTGAGAATGACAAATTGATTTTCTCCAAGTTCCATTATTTCCAAACATTAAGCACAAGGGGAAATTTTGTATAAAATTTCTCTAGTAGAATCTAAGGGTTTTCATCCCCAAACTCTAAATCTTCATCTCATTGTTGATCCCTAGATGGAATCACTTTGACTTTCATATTTTCATCCATCAGGTAAACCATTGGGGTTTTCATCTCATTGTTAAGAGTTTGGCCACATGCACAAATATTGAAAAGATAGTTTATCAAACTTCATAATGAATTCCTTTCTTCTCCTCAACCTCCTTTTATAACCCCAACAAAACTTTCTAAAATCTATATATTGTAAAAATCAATTTTTAAATAATAAACCTTTTATCTCCTTAAAGTGATGTAGCTATAATATTTTAATTTTTGGCTCCAAGTAAGATCACTTTATAATAATAAAATATTTAAATTAAAATCATAATTAATTAAATACAAGTTACCTAAAAATATTAATTTAGAAAACTTGATATAATTAATAAAATTATTTCTTAAATTTGAAAACTTGGGCCAAAAATGGGGACATTACAATCCTCCCTTCCCAAAGATTGCTTGTCCCCAAGCAATTTGAACCTGTATGTAAATACCAAGATCCCAAATGAACCTAAATAATGATCCACCATATCTCCACTACACCAACCTGATACAACTAAACCCAACAATTCTATCATTTTTTGTTATATTATGAAGAAATCCATCTATCATGTAAATTATGGGATCCCAAAGACAAATTGGGATTTTTCCATTCCCAATATACTTTATGGCTTTTGTTGTGTCAATCTAATTAAAATTGGAATATCAATGTGCCAAGTCTCTCTTTTCCTTTTCCTATAAACCTATCATAATAACCATCCTATAGGAAAAAATTGATAGGCCAACATGATTTGGATTCTTTCTCTATAGAAGGGAGCACCTCATACCAAATTATTTTATGAAATATCTTATCTATCCCACTCTTATGTGTCATCAAAAATATGTCCAATTATTTGTATGAGGGCTAAAAACAAAAACACAAGCATACCTCACAATGCCATCAGTGTCAAATTCACCTTCTTTCTCCATTGGGTATCCCAAACAATTACCTAAATCCCATATCCTATTATCACCATGTGTGTCTCTCGAATCAAAAGGTATATCATAAATTAGATTGTTAACAAATGTATCATCATGCAAAAAAAATTATCAAGCCCAATGAAATTGCACTCTCTATGTTCTTCCCAAGTGTCATCATCATGTTGAATCTCCATGATATTGGGGCTGCAGAAGTCATTGATCAATTATTCATCACTCCCACATCCTTCTTTATTTCCCAAAAGGTAGCTTGGCTCCAAATCACAAGCCTTTTGAAGCTCATTAATTCCATCAATTATTTGTTTGAGGTCTCCATAGTCCTTGTATCACATTCTTGTTCCTTCGATGTGGCTACAAAAAGTGACTAATTTTCTACTTTGTAGAGTGAATAGTGAGTTAAACTTAACTCAAGGTTAAGCTCATCAACTTCTTTCTCCTTTTCTATGAATTCCTTGAAAGTCTCTTCTGTAAACTTGATGGCATGATCTCTATTTGAAAGAAAATGCAATTAATTTGATTTTATTATTTCTAAAGCACCTTTGATAGTTTGCAGATTTGAGAAAGTGGCTCCAACCTTTACACCTTGTCTCTCTTCAACTTGAGCCTTCCAAAGGAGGTCTTCAATGAATTGGTGTGTTCTATCAAAATGTGTTAAGGTTTGCACTACCTTTTGTTCAATGACCAACAAGTGGTTCTTCAAATCTTATAATAAGTGTAGTGACTAAACTTAAAAAGAGTTCTTTATTAAATGAACTAAGTGCTTTTTATGTAAACTGGAAGTGGGCTATTATTATTATATCATTCTATCTCATAGCATGTGATATTGAAACTTGTCCTAATCTAATCATTTACTATTTAGGGTTGCTCCTATATAGCACTCAACCCTCATTTTATTCTCTTTTCTACTCTCAAACTCTCAACCTTTGAGGACTCTTATTTTCCTTGAAGATTTTTGAGGTTCATTTTGTAGTTTTTTCTTGTTTGAGGAATATTGCATATATTGTTTCCAAATCCTTGTGTGGGAAGGTGTCTTTATTCGTTGTTTGATCTTGCATCTTGTGTTTTTCACAATTCTAACATGGTATCATAAGAAGTAGACAAGGGATTTGGATCTTCACAACAACCAACTTTTTAAATTATCTTCACTTGTAATTATAAAATCAGCTACCTCTCTAAATGTTGCATTGTAATTGTTTTAAATAAATGTTATGTCAACATTATACTCAATCAATGAATCATCAAAAATATTCATAGCTCTTCATATGATGTATCCATAGTTGTTGATTTAGAAAACTACAAATCAACATATCCTTTTCAATCTCAACAATGTCATAAGGAATCATGTACTCCTCTTCACTCGCAGATGCAATTAAATTTTTTCTTCATCCTCATTTACAAAAGAAAAATAACATTCAAGATCACATTCCTCTTTCCGGGTTCCCTTGCAAACTTCCTGAAGTGATGACATTAAATCTCTATGCCCAAGCAAAGAATCATCAACCTTTGACTCATCATATTCATGGTAACTCAACTACTCATTCCTCTCTTGTTCCCTCTCTTTCTATGACTTCTAATTCTTCCTTCACTTTTTTATTCTTGCATGGATGGCTAGGCTCCCAGGTTCCTTTACATAGGAAGAAAACATTTCTTCTTTTGAGCTTATTCTTGCTGCCACCATTCTCCCTTGCAATGGAAGAATTATTTTCCTATTGTGCATCATGGCATTCCCTTATCTTTCCAGCTAATAAGTGAGGTTTTAACATCTTGGATTCTCTAACAATGCTGCTAGATTCTCCTAATATTTTTGAAATTCTTGCAAAAAAAAATTCATTAGTTTTTAATTTGTCTTTATCTTTCTTTAGGCACTAGATGCAAGCCCTTTCACTCTGTTGCTTTGTTTCTTACTAACTTATAATATTGAAATCTGCAATAGAAAATTGAACACCATAATCTGGCAAGGTTCTTGGGTGATACCACTATAATATCCCATACTGAAATATTTTTAATTTTTTGCAAATTTCATAAGTTCATAGACATGCTCTGATACCATTGTAATAAGTTGGGTCAATTTTTAAACCAAGTTTTTTGCAATTTTCACGAAGATTTACATTTAGACGTTTCATCAAACAATTTGTATATTACTAGTTGGGACATGTATTACAACTTGTTTGAAGTGAAGTTATAAATTACCATCATGAATTTCACTTACTCCGACTCACTATCAATCCTTGGATGGAACCGCTATGTCTTTCATATTTTCATCCATCAAGAAAATTATTGGAGTTTTGTCCCATTTCTCAAGAAATGGAGTGTAATAATATGTTAATTAAAACTCTATCCTTTTATTTTAAATTTGACAATAGTTTAACATCAAAATAATATAAAATAAATAAAATAAATAAACTGCAAATCGATATTTCTAAATAGATTTATTGAAGATATTTATACCAATTTCAAGATACAATAATATATTATTAAAATTGTTATTTCATCTTCTTTAACTTTAATTAATCAAACAATATCTATTTATAACATCATTGATATTGGAACAAAATTAAATAATACTTTATTTATTACAATATATTTTTTATATTTAAAGAACCTACAACAAAAGACACCTAAATTATTTTTTTAATCTTTAAATCAAGAGATTATTTTAAAACTTAAATTATAAAGCTATCAAATTTAGACACCGATTCACACCCACAAATTCACTTCTGGAAACAAAAACAGTTAAAACTACATTGAAAAACTTTAAATAAAAAGCAGCCTTACAAAACTTCAAAACAATGAAAACACAGACATTTATTACACAGCAATCATGGTAGCAATCATATTCAGGGAAAGCATATAGGAAACATTTATTGAGCAAACAGAAACCGCCCCACCAAAATAAAGAAAATACAATAAGAGGACTAACTAATGTTTAGCAGATGCCCTTTGTTTTGTGCACAGAGTCGTGAGGATGGCGGGCATGGCGTCCCTTTCTTCGAGTGTGACGATGGCTATCATCATCACGCGACTGTGCGACCTCTCTGTTTGCCTGCCCCTTCACCTCAGACTTCTTAGCTTCTTCACTAATGGCTAAGTCTTGAACCGCCTGAATTATCTTAGGAGGAAGCTCTTCCAATTCCTTCAACACTCTGTCAATATCTGCAGCCAAGCGCTCTGCCAGTGTTCGGCTGAAGTCCTCTCTTACTACAACACGCAAAAGCGTGACGTGCTGAGCGTCTGGAGCCATTGTATAGGCTGGAACAATCCATCCATATTTTCTCAGATGATCTGATATTTCATATTCATCGTGCTCAGAGTTGTCCTTGAGGGAGAAGGCCACCACAGGCACGCCTATGTCTTTGGATAATATCTTGAATTTCTCTGTTCTTTCCAGAGATTCTCTCAGAGCCCTGGCGTTTAATCGACAATTCTCCATTATCATCTTGTATCCCTGTCATTAAAACTTTGTATTAGATTTAGCTTGGCCTGAATGGGTGACTAACATTGAGGACACCAGTGTAAATTAGTTAATGTATGTGATGACCCATTGCTGGTAATTTAAGTTTTTCCTTAAAACATGAACTTTGAAGGGTTTTTAAGGGTAAACCTCGAATCCCAGGCGAATGAGTTGGTAGTACTGCGCAATGATCTGGCTTGCACCTGTCAATTTGTAAAAGAAGTTTAGTTAGCAATATAATTTCAGTTTAAATAATATATTGTAAATTTTGATTTGTTTAGATGGTTCATCTTAAATCATATTAATAGGTGGATTCTATTAAAAAAATTAGTCTGATTTCATATAAGTCACCTCAACAAATCAAAACTTAGAGTGTGTTGTTTAAGCCCCACAGACAACATAAATCAAACATATAAATAGTAAGCAAGAATCAAACATATGGCACGGATCAGACATATGAATAACAAGCACAAATCAAACATGTAAATCACAAGCACAAATCAAACATGTGAATAACAAATAAAAAGAAATTTGAAAATGACCAACAAATCAATTGAAAAGTGCTGACTGTTTACCAATAACTTAATTGTAATTTTATTTTTCTTGAACCTCATACATCACTGTATAATAAAGGTGAGTTAAGATTTATAGAAACAGTGCTTATGTCATAATAAAATGTCATTGTTCACATGTCAACTCTTTAACAAATTGTCTGAATGCATAAAAAATAAATAAATATATTTAAGTTACCTTTGGAGAAGTTGAGAGTAAAAGTGGGTTGATCAGCTCCCAAATAATTGATGTGGAAAATAAGTTCATCAGGCAGATCTTGTTTGCTTCTCCAAACAACCCATCCCACACCAGCATATACAAGCCCATATTTGTGACCACTCACATTTATGCTTCTTACCAAAGGTAAGCGAAAGTCCCATTGTAAATCTGGATATAAAAATGGTGCAATAAAACCACCACTTGCTGCATCTACGTGTATAGGAGTGTCCCATCTGCACCCACACAAATACCACATAAAATCTTTATGTCAACACTCAATTAGCATTTTTATATTATTTTCCCAATAAACCAATTCTCCACCACTCCCAATCATATGATTTCTCACTTTACTCATTACATCCTTTATATTATAATATTTAACTTTCTCTTATCTAAATTATTGTATCCATTCAATACAATATATTAATATAAATAGAATTACATAGCAATCAATAACATTAACTATTATTTGTGTGCACCAAAGTTACATCATCCTTAACATCAGTCTCAATATAAAGACGTAAAGTGCAAGAAAAGTGCATGTATTTGATACTTTTTCTTTAGTTTTTTATTTATTTTAACTTTCATTTTTAATAAATATTAGTTGCATTATTTTGATTTTTAAGAGTGAATTATTTCATATGTATATGGATATATTTTTTTACATATTAAAATATTTGATCTATCTTTATTTTTAGTGTTTATCTTATTATTTTCTATTCAAACATCTATTTTGTGATGAAATTTAAAGTGTAATTCACTATCAATTATCAAATTAGATCTAGTGATTTATGTGGTGAAACTAAAATGGAAAGCAACTCATCTCACCTAACACCTTTGACACACTTACCATTATTATAAAACTAGATCTCTCTTCTAATTTTTGTAGGCTTCCTTCGTTGTTGCATTCGCCACCTCCCTCTATTGCAATAAGAACCCACAATACCTCAAGGAATAATCCTAAAACATAGCCTATATTATTTTGATTGAGACAACCTAAGAATCCAACTAAGGAAGTGTCTTATATGCACGTTGGGCACCAAATTTTTGTTATTATTGGGCTTGCAAGTATTGAGATGTTAATAGATTAATAAAATGTGTCAAAAATATATGTAGGATATCAACTATCTAAAATTTAAATAAGTTCCAACACAATGCATTAATACCAAAATGCACCAATATGTATAAAATGATAAAAAAGAGATGATTCAATTTCTAATAAAACTCTAATAAACACATAATCCTAATTTCAAATTAGACAACATAATTATCTTATATCTCTAACAAACCACCCAACAATAAAATGGCACGTACATCTTATCCCTTCTTGCAATTTTCAAAATCCATTTTCTATATCAATATAATCTTTAACTTTTGTATTTATTAATAAAATAAATTGAAAATACATCCCACATCAAAGTTCTGTAATAGTCCACACACTACTTATTTAGCCTTTGCAGGAAAGATATTACAAAATGACTTCCCACCAACACGTAGCAGTCCATACTAAAAAGTAGAAAAAGAAGCGCTGGCAAAACTAGTACACATTGGATGTATTACTCATCAAAGGTGTTGTGACAATGAAAGGTTGTTTATATACGTGGGTTCCACTTAAAAATCAAGGGTTACGGATAGGAAGGATTTAAGAGTTGGAAAGCCAAATGAAAGTTAAAAATTCTACACATAGAATGATCACAATAATTAAATCCCATCACATCATTCCATTTTCCACAAATCCCTTTATCAATTTCACCTAATCAACTCTTACTCATTAGTTAATTCCATACTAAAAGGCAGAAAAGAGCGTTGGCAAAACTAGTACACATTGGATGTATTACTGTCACAAAGGTGTTTTGACAATGAAAGGTTATTTATATATGTGGGTTCCACTTAAAAATCAGATGTCCCTAATAGGAAGGATTTAAGAGTTGGAAAGCCAAGTGAAAGTTGAAAAATTCTAACACATAAAATAATCACAATAATTAAATCCCCACCATCACATCATTCCACTTTCCACAAACCCCTTTATCAATTTCACCTAATCGACTCTAACTCATTAGTTAATTTATACCCTTTTTCTTAATTAATTTTAATCTTAATTTAATTGAATCGATTTATCATTTCCTTCTGGACTTTCCTGGACAGCTGGACCTGAACAAATGACCCACTCTGTTTTGCAAAGGGTACCAAATGAGATTTGACGGTGACATTTCTGTTAAAATAATACGCGGAGAACCGACATTTTTCATAGCTAAATTTTATGGCCGTATGACCGTATTTCCATTTTAGCCCTGAAATTAAGTTCCCTTCAAGATCGTATGGGATGAAAATCGATATTTCGGAAAGTGTCAAAATTCCTAACCTAGGCTAATATAGAAACTACAGTATCCATTATTTGCGGCGCTCGGCATCCCACTTAAATTCAAACAAAATTGCCGTTTACGGCCTACTGCTTTAAACCGTTACTTAACTGCTGTTACAAAACTGGACAATTCCCTGGAATGAAAGAAAATAACTCCATTAAAGTCGGATCAGAAAGCAGATTCTCACCCGGTTTTGTTGTTTTTCTCCAGCAGAAGATGATTGAGGCGCTCCACATCTTCAAACTCTCCGTTGTATGTGGACCCGAGAATTGCACACACACAAATGGTGTTCTCATCCACCATCTCCACAGCCTTTTGAGGATCCATCACATAATAATCCTCCTTCAGCTTAACTTCTTTGAGCTCCACTTCAAAATACCTTGCAAATTTCTCCCAGCAAACCTATCAAAACAGATCAAGTATTAATTATGATAATAGATAGTGGAATATGATCTTTAAGGAGCAGGAACAGAGAACTCCTAGGCAGTCCTGAAGATCCTGGACTGATCCTGGACTGCAAGAGGCAACAATGCTCTTAACCAGGCTATGGAGACACAACAGACACCTCGTCACCGTCCTGCACCTCACCAAGAGCTTTCCCCTGCGGAGAAATGCCATGAAATTTAAGGGCTGATCTACCTATTTATTCATTTTACCTGGACATTGGAGCCAGTAACAATGTTGGGCTTATCAAAGGGCTTTCCCTGCTGCTTGCGTTTGTTCTGCCCCGCTTAAAAGCAAGACCTGCAAGCATAATGGCCTCTGAGGACCCCACTGTTGCAACTCCAAGAGTGGGGCATTTGCCAATCATCACACCGATTCTGTTGCATTTTCACAAATATCCTAATATTAAACCCTAAAATAAAAGAAATTAATGAATCCATCAGCAACTGTTCTAAATAAGTGTTCAGATCATGTTTATCTGATACAGAATAATTGGCATTTGATTCAGAACAAGAATTTAAAACTTCATGTCAATGTCTGAGAATCGACTTGTAATTTAGAAAAAAAAAATAGCAGTAGGATGTTATAAAAGGTCACCGGTTCAAATCCACAAACCTGCAACTCTGTAGTAACGGGGTATTCGTCCATATCAACATAATTCTTGTTAACGGAAGCCATGATGAGTTTATCGCACTCAGGTTCCATCCAGGTAGTGACAAATGAGGCCAGATTCAGCCTTGGATTCCCATCCAACATCAACTCATCGTTGATGATCTGGTATGCCGCATCTTTAGGGATAGATCTTTCAGGCAATCGGAACCTACAACACAGAGGGAAAAAAAATGGCTCATTCTGCATACATCCACAAGATCTTAAACTAGTTCCGTTATTTACAGGCCTATCTATCTGCTGTAAAAAGCATTTCAAAACAAAAATGGTACATTACAAAACTCTAGATTTCAAACAATTTGTAACAACCCAACAAACTACAGATCACTGGCATTCTGCAACACATGAATTAGTGAAGCAAATAGATTAAGCGGCATACCTTGGCATGGCCGTCTGCGTGTAACGTGAAGCAAACATGGAGGAATTTATTGACTGATCGGATTCATTTGCAAGCGTAGATAACACCATTTGTGCAACGCGCAGAGAATTCAATGAGCAAAGGTTGAAGGGGTTTACTTGTGCAAGACTGAAGAGAAGAACTGCTGGGAGATCTATTTATGATTTCGAATTTGCATCTAACTGGCTTAAGAAATTTGTTTGGACTGATTTCCACGCCTACGAAAGTTATTATTCACGCTTGGATTGGCGATGGCGTGTCGTCTCTACAACAAAATCTTAGACAATGAATAAAGTAAAACAAAAATCTGACGCTTTGACTTGGCATTTATAGATTGGGCCACTCAATCTCCTCACATAAAAGAAAAGATATCATCCCTCGTAAATATCCAACCCAAATTAATTAAATCACAAGATAAAACATTCAGCTTTATGTTATGAAGATATTGTTTTATAAGATAAAAGACCCAGCTTTATCTTAAAACAAAGATGTATTAGATGTTTTAAATTGATTCATTAAAAAAAATAATTCATTAGATTATTAACATAGAAAAAGTAGGAGGTATGTTTTTTTGTTATATCACATTATTTTTGTTTGTCATTTTAGTCTAGTTTTCTTAATTAATTAGCTAAGTTTGATCTTTCTAGTAGATTAGCCTTCGTTAACCTATTTAATCTAGGTCTTATGACAGTTGGTCTTTTGAATAGTTTGACTTTAAAATAGTTATTTTGGCTTAATTAATGTGCCCAAAATATTTCACACACATGCCTATGCATGGTTGCCAAATTTTTTAAAGGTAAATGATGTTATAAAAGGTAAATTTCTATTATGGAAGGTTGATTTTTCCTATGTTAAATTCATCACAACTTGTAGAAATTTTTTATAGCCTATTTTCATTCTCAATACCTCATGAGAACTTTGCACATGTCGATGTAATTTCAATGTTGGTGTTAGCTATTTTAAGCACCTAGAATTATTGTTATACCCCATTTTTCATGCTTATTACCTCATTTCTAAGTAGAGGATTGACATAAAAATAGGACAATCATGTTATTGTGTACCAGTATTTTCCTTCTCTTGAAGCATTTTCAATACACCTCTATTTTTTGTATTTCACCCTTTCTATGTATTACATCTTCAATAAAATTGCATCTTCATTAAAGTCACCATAATCATGTCAAACATGTTTATAAGGTTGAGATAAATATCAATAGTTGAGGGAATTCCATAGTCATTATGATTGTGCAAATGTAATAGGATTATTTTCATGTTTTGCAATATGCCACTTGTATCTTAAACCATAGGGTTCATTCACATGGTTATATGAAGACCATAAAACCCTAGGATGTGTTAAAATATCATTGTTTGAGGGTAAAAATTTATACACAAAATGTCACCATGTTGTCTTAGAAGGATTGTCATCCCCAAATGATGTTACAAGGGTCTTAGATAATTTTTCTTAATTCATAAATTAGCAAAAGGACGTAGTTAATCATAGGTCTAGGTCAGGAAATCTAGGGACTGATGTGGAATGAACATTTGAATTATATTGTTAATAAAGTTAGAAAAGACAAATGGTTGTCCCAATCCTTTTTGACTATTTTATCATAGTGAAAGGCTACCATAGTCTAGTTAGGACTATATTTTAATGTTGCAATCTCAAGTCTCAACTTTTTGGTCTTATTAGGGTATTAAGTTAACATCATACATCACTACCATCTCTTGAGATGACACTATCAAGATTCACATGGTAATCATTTTGAATTTGAGGCAAGAGAGATTGTCATAGTTCATATAATAGTCTTACCATTTTTTCATTATATTTTCATATTATAACTTTTGAAACCACCTTATACCCTTTGCATGTCATCAATTGGTGGTTAACCTACCCTTAAAGGAGATACATAAGGGTTTCAAATATTATTAATAATGGTTGATTCAATAACAGTGGTTGAGCCATTGTCTTGCTATTTCTTTGATTTATTTTCATGTTTTCATACTTGTGTGATGTGTTCTTAGCTAGAATTTATGTATGTTGAGTGGGATATGAAATAACATACTAAAACATAATTTAGGAGGTGTTTTTGATAAGATTTTTTTTTAAAATATATTGGTGATGCATTGTTTCAAAGTCAATTAGGTCATCTTGTAAACCTTAAAGAAGTCTAATTCAAGTTTTAGTGTGGTTGCTTGAAGGAATACAAGTGATTATTTTTAATATGTCCATTGAAACCCATAATTATCTATGTTATCATAATCAATTTTGTCCCACAAGGTGAAGAACAAAAAATATGGCTCATGATACCATTACAAAAAATGTAATTGATGTATTTTGTAAGAATTCATCTATTGTTGGCATGGTGAAATAGTTTTAAGTTGGAAAAAATTAAGAGATGTTATTGTGGGGAGACCCCACATGTAGTTGTAAGTCTAAAAAAATTCATAGGTGCCACAAACTCTAAGAACTACTCTGTCAAATTTTGGCACTTATTTACTCTTAGGTCTCTTAAGAGTCTTTGCAAAAATCTTGTAGTCCAAAAAAATAGGAAATTTGGGGTACTAAATGAGACCTTCTCTAGCATTCACCCAGCCACCCCAATGTGTTGGTATAGTTGGTTCAATCCCATGAGATGAAGAACAAAAAATATGGCTCTTGGAATCATTACACTAAATGTTACTAATGCATTTTGCAATAATGCATCCAATGTTGGCATGGTGAAATGGTTTTGAGTTGACAAAAACTAAGAGTGGTTATTGTGGAGGAACCACATGTAGTTGTAGGTCTAAATAGAAAACTCATAGGTTTCATAGGCTCTAAGAAATGCTCCATTAAATTTTGGCATTGTTTTCTCTTAGGTCTCTTCAGAGACTTAAATATCTAAAGCCTATATATTATGAAATGATTAAGACACTTGGGATATGAAATGATATATTTTCTAGCATTCACCCAACCATCCTGATGTGTTGGCATAATTTTTTCATCCTCATGAGGTGAAGAATATAAAATATGGCTCATGGCACCATTATGCTAGATGTCATTGATGTATTTTGCAAGAATATATCCATTGTTGGCAATAATGAAATGGTTTTGAGTTGAAAAAATTGAGAGATGTTATTATTGAGGAACCCTGTTGGCACCCCATTTTATTGTGTCTTGTTTTTCCTTGTTCTACTTTGGTGGTTTACTCTTTTCCTTCTTTTTTCCTCCATTTTATTTCCCATCATTTATAACTAATTTGAGAAACTTTGCATGGGCTTTTCATGTTTATGGTTTTCCTTTTGTCATTATAGTCATTCCTTCCTTTAGTCCAAAATACCCAAATTAAAAATCCTAAAATTGACTAAGTGTGGAGTATTTTTGAGTCTTCCACCTTGAAGATCATCCAAATGGATCCCAAATTCAAATTTGGGGAAAATTGAGTAAAAATTGACTAAGTTATCCTCTTGCAGGGTTTTGGTCTACCACTGGCCTTTTGTAAGAAAAGTGTAACTAAACTGGCCCAAATTCAAAGGGTGTAGCTCAATAGCAGGTAAGTTTTCCACAAAGAACTTAGGAGGAAGTTCAAATCTTGGTTCCAAGTCCACATGGTTCATTTTGAATTAGATCATCTACAAAGTTCATTAGGACCTCAGGTATCCACAAAATGCTAAACCGAGCTAAGATAGGGATAGTTTTGTGGAAGAGGGTGAGTGAATTGGTCCAATATTGTCAATTGACTCATTATTCAATAGGTGCAATTCAAATGTCAACCAAGTTCATGTGGACCCTGATAGCAATAGACTTTCCACAAGGATTCGATGGAGTTTAATGTCCCACATTGGTCAGATGGAGGTCGTTGTTCTATAGTTTCACTTATGGGTCAAATCTCCACAAAAGGTTTTGATGTGATTAACAAATGTGTCATGCATAAATTTCTAAGTGAACCATTTTGAAGCTAGTTTGTGTAGTTCAATAGCAAGTCCCCAACCCACATGGACCTAATGGAGCTTTCCAACCTGTATCAATATGTTGGAATCCAAAAATTTAAAGGAAAAGAATGTCTTGCAGATAACTCCAAGTGAACTAATTGTTTTCTTAGTAGTCTAAGTTTAGTTGTCAATTGAATTCTCATAATTCTTGATGGATGTCGACTTCCCATGTGACCAAATAGAAGCTTGTATCCCACATAAGTGTGTTTTTAAGGATAGTGAAAACATTTGGATGTATCTAACAAGGATCTAAACTTTTGTCGGAGTCATATCAAACTAGTTTTTCTCTTCTTGATGTTGATAGGATCTCCCATAAGGATAGATTCTTCTACTACACCCAAATCAAGGTTAATGCCTTGCATCCCATAGGGGTCCAATTTACCTCAAAAGGTAAAAGTAAAAAAGAGAAGAAGATGTCGGCTAGAAGACCATAGATGTTTCACATGTTCATGATGAGCCTCCAAATCCTAAAAAAGGTCAAGTAATGGTTTCCAAAAAATGCTAAGGCATAAAGGAAATAAACGAAGGTAAAGGTAATGATGGCGCAATTAAACTCGATAAAGGCCCGATATATGCATATCCACTTGGAAATGATTTTCTCGAATGACTCGATAGAGGTTATTTTCCGCATGACCCAATGGAGGTCATTTTCTTGCAAAAGGTCAGAATGGATAGATGGTTTCACTCAATATAACACTCAAATCGAGGAATCATCAATGTGCATATAAAGTGGGCATTCGACGAGTGATTTATACATGCTTCTAGGTAGCGGAATTATATTTTAGATGAGGCCTATTGTGCGGGTGTTGGTTTTTTATGCAGTATGGATTTTTGGCATTCTATACACCATCTCATCGTGGGTTTCTCTACCTTGGCTGACATTTTGAAAAGGAGAGGATTAAAAAATATCTAGAATTATGGAAGAAGAGTAGTTACAAAACCAATAGAAGAGAGATATATAGTGGAAGCCTTAAGGTTTCATATTCCGTTCTTGAGTAGTTTGATTATTATATTATAACGATTTGGGTTGGTCTTAGGTTTGTAATAGCATTTAGAAAACATTGAGGATGAAGTGGTTAAATTCAAATTCAATCTTTGTTAGGTGTCTACATATGTATGGTATTCATTTTTGATGTATGTTGTTTGGTTTTTTAACTAGATGCCTATAAAATCCTTATAAAGCCTTTGCAAGATAACTTCTCAACATAATAAAATAAATGTGTGAGCATATTCATGGATTACTAAGTAGACCAGCTTAATATTTTGCAACCATCTATGATTTTATTTAATGAATGAATAGAGCCCAACTTGCATGTGCATTGTGAAATATTTAGTCTTATGTGGTGTATTGATTAATTCATTACCTTTGTTTTTTGTTGTTGCATATTTGATTAAAACCAAAGAATTTGTCACCCAATTGGATTAAGACACTAGTTTCTTACTAGTTTTCTCTCCCCCCATCCTCAATACACTCAAAAAATTAATCAATTTCAACAACTATAATATTATTAGTTTGTATCTTCTACTACCATGTTTGAATGTATGTAGCAGC
>VDFB02333655.1:12363-23890 GCA_007258455.2 Sequoia sempervirens | reverse complement strand
TAAGGGGTTGGGTGAGGGTATGTGTAGCATCATCATGGAAAAAATAGGCCCTTAAGTGGCAAAAAATTCAGAAAAATCAAAGTTAGGCAACTTGACGTAAAAATTTGAATAAGTTGATCTATATTATTTCAAAAATATGTAAGAATAGAATTTGTAGAAAATTGAATGTAGTTTCTAAACTACTAGGTTTTTAAAAAGAGTGAAAATTTGAAATTTCAATGCAATAGTACTTAAATTTGAGGGAAAAAATAAGAAATTAATATTGTCTGTTTGACCACCCTAACCACAATAAAATGATAATATTTTTATAAGATTTTTAGATATAAGTAGAGGACTCATGTCCCAATGTGATACATATTTTTAGGAGAATTTTTTCCAAGTAAATAATTAATTATGAATTTTTATTCCAACTTTTAAAAATAAGAAACTTGTATGTCTAACCACCTTAGCGGTCAAAAATTCAAGAAATTATTTTTTATTTTTTTTAATTCTATAGTATGCAAATCATAGAATTTGACACATATTTCATATTCAAAAAATATGATATCATTTGAAAGCTATAGATGTTTTTCAATTAGCCTATCAATCAGGACTTTAGTTGTAATTCAAATAGAAAATAAATAATAATTATTTATTAAATTCAAAGTAAAGCATAATTTATAATATTGGTGGAAAGTTGAGAATCTCCTTTAAAAACCCTTTTCGTTTCATCAATTTTGGGTAAAAAAAAGTCATCAGCCACATACCCTAAAAAAATCCATCATATCTCAACTTTTTGGCCCATCATGATCCTGCTTATACCCATGACTTAGAAAATCACTTAGAAAGAAATCTGAAGATGGCTAGAGCTACTCGGGTTGTTAGCGAGATAAAGCTTATGATGGGTAAAGATTGAACGGGCATAGATATTTTGACTAGCCTCCTCAGTCTTGCTGAAGCGTGTGTTCCTTCGAGCAATCCTAGCTTTACACAAGGAGTCACTTTCGAAGAGCGTGAAGGATAGTTAGGAGTATCGATGCCTCCCACATCCATTTACATGGCTGACATAGTCCCTTCTATCAATGTCCCTTCTATTTCTAAACAACCTAAAACTATTAAAGTGAATAAGATCCCCTTAGGCTTTAGCTTCTCCCCCTATCACCTTTAGTTGTGGAGGCTTTGTTAGTGGTGGTGGATTCGGTAGTGGAAGTGGTGCTAGTGGAAGTGGTTCCGGTGGAGATCATGGAAGTAGTTCTAGAAGAGGCCCTACTGGTGGTTGTGGCTCTAGTAGTGGTTCTGGTGGGAGTCACACCGGTGGTGGCTCTAGAGGTGGCTTTGGAAATGGTTCTGGAGGAGGTTCCTCTAGCCCTCTATCTTCTAATGACCCCATTTTGAACACTCTTCTTCAGAATATGGGTAAGATGTAGAGTCAGTTAGTAGGCCTTTCTGAAGCCTTTGCTCAGCCTATCTTCCAGCCCTTCTTTCGACACAGTCTATTGTCGGTTGCAATATTAAATACTCCCTTCCTCAAAGGAATGGAGATACCTAAGTTTGAAAAGTATGGTGATAAAGGAGATCCACAGACACATGTTTCTTCCTTCAATGCCCTGTCCATAGACTTCTTCCATTATGACGCATTGATGGCTAAACTGTTTCCCAAATATCTTAAGGACACATTGCTCGAGTGGTACTATTCCTTGCCTAACAATTCTATTTTCTTGTTTGAACAAATTGTAAATCAGTTCCTTAGACAATTTCAAGCAAACATCAAGCCGAAGATGACCTTTTAGGATCTCATCCAATGTAATCAAGAAGATAACAAAAAATTCACTGATTTCATAGCGCGCTACCAAGTGCTCCTTTCACAAATCTTGTATCAACTGCTTGAGTCTAATGTGTAGAAGGTATTCATAGGGAAATTACAAAGGCCTTGGCAAGAGAAGTTTTCCCTTATGAAATATCCTTCTTTTGCGCACTTATGTGCAGCCTTACAAGAGTACCAATAGATGGTTGTTCAGTTTGAGGGATCCTCCTCACACTCCTATTCTGAGGGAAAATCTATCGTATCAATATTTGGGAAAGGTAAGACCGTTACGAACGTAGTTGCCACTACTAATAACAATGGCCTTAGGAATAACTAAAAAATTCACATAGTTATCAGAATCCTATTCTTCTATCTTGTAAAAGCTGTTGAAGGATAAGATCATAACTTTGTTGAGTCCTAAGCTTGTTATGGAAGCTTACCCTAATTGGTATGATGTGAAGACTTATTTTTAGTACCATCAAGTTAATGGGAATGATACCGAACACTGTATGTGGCTGCATGATGAGATACAGGACCACATCAAGGATGGTACCATTCGTCTCGATGGGAGTAAATAAAATGCTAACAAATTAGTGGTGAAGGCTAACAGTGAATTGTAGATATACACAAACCTATTTCTGTCACACTCTGCTAACATGATTGTAGGTCCCATTGATTCTATTACTCAACCCGAGGCCTATGTTAACATGGCCACAATGACTTCTACTGTTCCACCTGCACCCGGTTCACTGGACATTACATTCACACCACAAGATTTTCCCTTAAACAATAAACCCTCACCTCTCTACATTCCCACTCGTGTCAATGGTAACATTGTGACATGAGTCTTGATAGAGCCCAAGAGCCACATGAATGTTATCATAAAAGAAACATTTGTATTAAATTCATCAAAAAGGGAAAATATGAAGGAACAAAATCAACCATCCATACACACGATGGTATGTGTCTTAAACCTTAAAAATCAATAAATTTTTCCATCTTGGTCAAACCCAGGGCCTTTGACATAGTTTTCGATGTTATCCCAAAGTTGGATCTGTTCAGAGTGAAGCTAGGCATCCCTTGGCTAGCTTCCATGAATGGGATCACCTCCGTTATTCACAAGTGTTTAAAGTTTTCCCATGAAGGTGTTGTGCATGTAGTGCATGACAATAGATATCAACCCCTGGTGTCCCATGGTGGATATCCATTGGATCACTTTTGGCCCTCCCCAGTTGGTCCGCTTCCTCCAAGAACTATGTAAAGTATAAGACTAGGGGCAAGGGACATCGGAAACTAACCCTTCTTGTGATGAAATAGTTAGTTTCCTCCTCTTCCCATGAGGAGAAGGAGAAGCTTGTGCCGACCACTCCCCCTTCTCAGAAGAAAGAGAAGTCCAAACTAGCTCCCTCTCCTTCCCACAAAGGAAAAGAAAAGGTTGCCTTTCCTCGAACTACCTCGTCCTCTCCTCTTTCTTGGGAAGAGTACTGGATGAGTCGGCTTGGTGTCTATCCACTAAGTTTGATGATTTGTCCTTGGCGTAGGCCCAAGCTTAGGATCACAGATCTCCCTAATGAATACCTTGGACCATGGTGCTACCTATATGGCAGAAAGAAAGGTTCCCAGAGGGAATTCGATCCACGACCTCCTACCGCTCCTCCCCCCAAAGCAATCAGTTGGAAGAGGCCCGCTACTGAGGCTCTTGAGTTGATTCCCCCTGTTGCTCCTCAACTTGCTCCTCCTGCTCCCATTTAGGAATCCGTTCCTCCACTGGAAATGGCTGTAGTGAACATTCCCATGGTTGAGTAGGAGCCTTCAGTTCCTTCACAACCTCCAGTCTCCAGCTCTAAGAGTCAAAGAAACCATGTTGCATGTGAGCGAAATCATCGGCGAAAGGCCCTCTTAGCTGAGTAGGGCACCTCACAAAGAAGGGAGGAAGAGACGACCACCCCTGCTTCAGGGCCTCCTGCAGTGTCACCCTCTTCCCTTCCTTTTACTTCTATCCAGTCTAGCTCCTCCTTGCTTCCAACTTAAATGCTATGAGTGTGAACACACCCAACCCTAAGGGGGTACAGGTGTTCATCTCTCCTTCGATGGAGCCACCTTTGCTAATGTCCATTTTGAATATCCAGCCTTTCCCAAAGCTCATGGATATGGTTAATACCTCGGTTGTATCCACTACGGTTCTTTCCTCCTCTTCCTCTGCACCTCTATCCTCATCTATGGGGAGCTTATCTCCTCTGATAAAGAAAAAGGTGGAGTGCGGTCCTTCTAGAAGTGAAGGATGTAAGAGGAGCCCATCTTCTTCAAAAGGTGGTCCTATGCTAACTTGTTTTTTCCTAGTGATAGAACTAGTCCCAACTTCTCCTGAGTTCGTCACCGCTCCCCAGTCACTCAGTGAGCCCAAAGGTGAATCTTAGGCATAGCCTACCCTATCCACATAAGTTAGACAGGGCACTCCTATGGGGTGCATGTTTAACTCTGTGGATGAAGTTTCGACCTTGTCAACAATCTTCATGAAGTCACTAACCTAAGCTCAACAAGAGCTCAGTGGAGAGGACCTCAAGGGCACCTCTTCCTTAGCCCTTGTTGTGGGAGGTCTGAGTGCTCCTCCTCTTAACATCCAACCATTGCAGGCTTGTCCTCTTTCCCCCTTATGATGATCTAGAGTGGGAAGTAGATGACGTCTTGGTTGATTAGTGTTAGGAGGAGGACCCCACTTGATCTTGTGTGTGTGTGTGTGTCTGTTTTGTGATGTGTTCCCCCATGATCATGCTATATGTGCCTAGATGACCCTTGTCACCCTTGTTGGTGCTTAGATACAGGCGTGGTTTTTGTGTCGCAAGCCTTCTTATATTTGTATGATCATTCTTCCATGTTTGTGCTTGATTTTCAACAAATTGGGGATGATGCAAAGTGTTGGGGGCATTTAGGCTTCCATTCCATGTTGACCCAAATTTTTTATTTTTACTTTGTTTTCTGTGTATTCTTCCTGATCTGGTTGGGGATTGATGATCTTTCACCTTGCACCTTGGTTACCTATTATTCATAAGAGCTTAGACAGATCTGACCCTGCTAAACCAAATCCCCTTGGGCCCTTTGTTTGTGTTGTTTTTTTGTCTTTCGCTTTCTCTTTATCTTTTCTTTGCTTAAGTTGTCCCTGTTATATGTGACAATGCTAATTCTTCAACATTTCTATTTTTAGAAAATGCATTCTTTTCCAAAAAATATTTTCTTGAAAATTCTTACAAACATTCCTTTCTAGAGGCAACATTCAAAATTAGGGATGCTTTTGAAAGAACTTGAGTGTTTTTCCCCCAAGGCGAAATGGCTTTAATCTTCCCCTTGCATGGGGGAATTCTCCTCCCTTATAATGAGATTCCTTGATGATGGATCACTCTGAGAAAGTAAACATCTAATTTTGAATTGTGTGTCCCTTGAGTGGACCCCCCTTCTTCACGATGGGTTCTTGAGGGATCCCCTTTGAAAGATCTTATCTTGAGTGAAATCATTTGCATCTAGCTTGGGGGTAACCTAACTAGACCTCGCTTTTCAAATGGCGCGTCCCTTGAGTGCACCCCTCTTCTTTTGAAGGGTTCTTGAGGGACCCCTTTGAAAGAATTCCTAATTATTGATGATCTACACGATTGTCCGCTTACTTGCTTACATGGTTGCTTCCTGACTCTATAGAGTTTGCTTTCCTAGGTTTCCTCCATGTGAGAGATCTTGGGGAATACCTCCCTATAGGACTGAGAGCCTGTAGGGTGCTTCCTTTGAGATTCCTCTATGAGAGAGATCTTGGGGGTGGCTCCCCTGTAGGTTTGAGAGCCTGTAGGGTGTTTTCTTGGGTTTCCTCCATGCAAGAGATCTTGGGGGTTACCTTCCCTACAAGGTTGCAGATCTGTAGAGTGCTTCCTTTGGTATTCTTCATGCGAGAGATCTTAGGGAATACTTTCCCTACAAGACTGAGAGCCTGTAGGGCACTTCCTTTGGGTTTCCTCCATGCTAGAGTTTTTAGGGGACACCTTCCTTGTAAGACTAAGAGCCTGTAAGGTGCTTTCTTCTTTCAACTTCATAGTTCTGAGAAGCTATGGATTTATTTGCCTGCCCTACACCTTTAGGTATTCTAGATCGTGTTTTGCTTCCTCGACAGTTCAGATATACATTTCTAACCTTACTCTCTCCTTAATCTACTTTACCAAAAACTCATCAGTACTTGTGCTTGCTAAAGTGGGGGAAAAATGTAGAGCAATGAATTTACACCCCATGTGTAAATTCCCCTTTTGTCCCTTTCCACTTTAGAAATCCAAGTTCAGAGGCCTAATTCCACGTAGGCCCGTTGCTTGCATCCCACTTAGTGCCTATTTGGACCATTGATGGAGGTGTTTCTGTCGAGGATGCCACATGACACACAGACGTTTGCACAACGTGCTTACATCCCTGGAAGATTCCTATAGTTGAACCTACAAAGGCATTACACTTCTCATTGGGAGTCAAGTTGTAACATCCCCTTCGGCCGACCGACCTGAATATGGCAATTTTTCTGCATTCCTTCTTCAAATTCACTCCTTGAACAAGAATTTCAATTGTCTAAGCATTCAAGCAATCTTCTACACACTTCAAGCATCCATTCTCACACTCTTGCACTCACTCTCAAGCTTTCAAGTAGCATTCTTGCACTCCATTGCAGCAAACACAACACCATCACTTTGGTAGAGCAAGTTGGGAATGCAACACCATTGCAATAGAGGCTTGAGTACTCTCATTTTCTCCCCCAGGCAGCCTTGAGTGCTCTTAGTGGAGGTGGTAAGCTTCCCTTTCCTTCCTTCTATGACTTGGTTGAGTTAGCACTTTACTGTTTTGCAGTGCTTTTGTTCTCTTTACTATATTGTTCTCTTTATCTCAATTTCTTGGCTATCTGTGGAGATGGAAACACCTAAATGGGGGTCTGACTAAGGCAAGCCCCTATACAACCACCCAAATGTAATTATGCAAGCACTTTTGAAAATGTTGAGCCAACAAATGCAATTCAAAATGTATTTTTCAAATTGTAAAATGTAGAAATTCATTGATCCTAACTTGTGAAATCTAGAAATATAAATATTGATGGCTTTTTGCAATAAAAACGATGCAATTTTTCACTATTTTACTATATATGCATATGCCTCAATGAATTCTTTGAGCACTTTTAAATTTGAAAAGTTAAGGAAAATTAACCAAAGTAGAGTCATGCATCATGAGCCCCTACAATATATTCTAAACTTAATTATTGGAAGTAAGATAGATGTTTTTACAACCAAATCCTTATTGATGTCCATATAAAAATGTATTTATTAGTCCTTAAATCCTTCACATCAAAATCCATCTTATAGCTATATTTTTTGATCTATAGATAGTCCATTACTATTTTTAATGAATAACACAAATTATCTCATCATTTAATAAAATGATTAGAAAAAATTATTAATTCTATTAAATAAAAATATTGATTATATTCACTGATAAAAAAGATTGAGGTCCACTAGAAATGATCCAACATTGATTACCCTATAATCCAAAATTAATACTTTAGACCATAAAATGACCATTTCAAGCAACTAACCAATTTCCCTTCAATTTTATGACAATGTAGTAAAATCATTTCATCTATGCAATTCTTCATCAAGATATACATGAAAGAAAGTAGTTTAAACATAGAATTTCTCTAGTTTCAAATCAAAAGTAGCAAAAATGTAAAGTAGAAATCTAATATAAATTAGTCTTGCAATATGGCATAATATTTCATGAGAATCAACCCCATCAACCTAGGAGCAACATTTTTCCACTACCCATGCCCTATACGTTTTTAACTATCCATCTAATTTGAATTTTCTATTAAACACCTACATGTAACCAAGGAAATTTCTTCCCTTAACCAACTGAATTGGATCACAAGTTTCACATATATATAAGGAAATCATCTCATCCTCCATGACCTCCATTTAGGACTTATTTTCCTTTGAAGAAAGAATTGTTCATTTTTCAGTATAATATAGGGTGATCCCACAATACTAGTTTACAATTTCTGGGAGATCTAGATTTTTGCTGAAATCACATATTTTTAGATAATATAATTATTTAAGCCTTGAAAAGTTCCATTTAAAGGATTCCAACTGAAGAGGGTTTGATTGAACCACCTTAGATCAAACCCCCTTGGATAGAACCCCGCTAGTTTTAAACCATACCTATAATGGAGTCTCCTTTACACCTATCAAAATGCTGATAAAAAACCACTTTTGATTTACCTTTTGGAGGATCAAATGAATTCATTTAAAATTTATTTTTTGTAAGTATGTATTCCTTATTATAAGCTTCCCAAAAAGTA
This sequence comes from Sequoia sempervirens, assembly GCA_007258455.2. Taxonomy (NCBI): domain Eukaryota; kingdom Viridiplantae; phylum Streptophyta; class Pinopsida; order Cupressales; family Cupressaceae; genus Sequoia; species Sequoia sempervirens. The sequence continues at coordinate 15,746 of VDFB02333655.1, read as the reverse complement.
TAATTTTAAATGAAATTAATTTTATTATTATATTTATTTTTTATTTCTCATGAATGTAGGTTTTTCTCTGAAAATCAAGCTCTCTATTCTACACATGTGGAAAAATAGCAGATCATCAATTTTTTTTGAAAAATGTCAGTGCACTAGATATTGAAGTCCTTGATCCAACAAAAAAGAAAAATTGAGTTTCGATACATACAAAAAAAGTTATGTTGTATATAGTTCGCCTATGTCTGAATTGTAATTGGTTTGACTTCGAAACTTGATTAAGGAAAAAATACTCAATAAAACACTATGAAACCAAATGAAAGTGCTAGATATCGTAGTTACAATATAAATTCAAAAAAAATAGAATTTATCCTTCATGGAAAAAAGTTATTTTGTATACGGTGAGCATCACTCCTTAAAAACAGTGTTTACTGAAAAAACTAGTTTTCGAAGATGTAAAAAGAAGTGCAATATGATTCCAAATTTTTTGAAAAAAATATATTTAGAATCTAAAAAAAAAATGTCACAAATCACTAGTTTGCATCATCTTCAAATTCCTCACGGTTTAGCCACTATAGGTGCCCGCAAGTGAATATTAGTTATAAAAAATAGTTCAGTGTCAATTTGGCCAAAATTGTAAACCATATTGGATCACCCTATAATATAAATAAATAATATAACTATGGTGGATTATATATCTCGATTATTTTATATTGTCTTTATGGACATTCTCAAGGGTATGTTAAGAGGCTCTTTCTATTATACTTATACACCCTTTGAACTTGAACTTCATAGTTACTATACAACCTCCTATTCAACCTATTGGTATTCCACATGTTCATCTTCTTTCTTCTCTATTTTGTTTTTAAAATGCATTTTCTTCTTTCACTTTTATATTACCTATACCTTTTTATATTCAAAACTGGTTTCTTTGAAAATGACACTCTTAAAATATATCATTATACAACCCTGTAATGTCATAAATTTTATCCTATACAATTTTGAATTCCATATACCTCCCATTTAGATAAATTAAATTCAATAATGTAATTTCCCTTTTACCCAACCTTAATTTTATCATTAACTTGTTTGTTCTTGGTCGTTAAAGTGGATTTATGTGTTAGACGAATGCACACTACACATATGTTTGCACACCATGGGAACATCCTGAATAGTTTATGAATATAGTAGCTATTGTGACATTTCCTTTCTCACCTACTAGAAAACCTAATGCCTCTACTAGCTCACAAACACAATTTCAATGACCATTGCATGCATATACTTTCATAAAACACTTCATTTTTATTCATTCTTAGAACTCTTGAACTCATTCACTTAATTTATCATTCTCGTCCATTCTCTCAATATTTATTTCTCTTCCTACATCATACCAACTTCATTCTACTATTTTCTTGCTCTCACAAGGCACTTTACATTATTCTTTCAAGCTTTGAGATCGTAGTCTCTCCCTTTCAACATTCTCATCTTGCTAAAGGAGGGTAACTCTAATCCATTTATTACATTATCGTTTGATTTAGGTAGCATGTTATTATGGCATATTAATCTTTTATTTTATCATATCCATTTCAATTTTTTTCTATCTCATTCGGCTATTCATGGAGGTGGAAACACCAAAGTGAGGGTTTCACTAAGGAAAGCCCCTAAACAACCCCAACATTTCTCTCGATCGTATGTGTGTAGGTATTAAAGAAATCTCTTCATTGGAGGCTTCATTTCTTAGTCCGTTATGAGTGTCTTCTTTCTTCCTTTCTCATTTTATTCTTCACATCTCATTTAGTTTGCATTACTTTAGTTTTGTTACTTTTTGTTATTTTTCTCGAATTTTAAATGTTCTTCGTAGTAATAACAGTAGTGGTTAATTTGGTTTTCTTTGGTACAGTCTTGGTTTTTGGAACTGGTACTATATGTCAGTGCACCACAGGGATGTCTATGCATCACACTGTCATCCTTGGTTGAGAGCTTTTCAAACTATCTAGAAGATCTATGTGCCCTACTCTTTTTGTTTCTATGTTTTTGTGAACCCGATGTGAACACTTCTTTGCTCTATTATTTGTCAAAAAAATATTTTTTCTTGTTTGGAAGTTTATTGGAATGAGTGTTAGGATACTTTTATGTGTTTCACAACCTAGTTCAAAACTTTTGGGAACATAGTAAGAATAAGCATTATACATTCAAACATGGGTTTAAGAAAATAATTCAGTTTAACATGCCAGGGTCCTGATTTTGATCGATTCATTATAGGATTATCACCTGGCTATACACCTCCTTGAATTTCAATTAATGTGCCTACAAATTTTCAAACAAGTTCTCAACCTAGTACTCCATCTAGACCCACTTCTCCTATAGACCACTAAGTTGCTCTTATGGTCCCCTTTGAGTAGGTCCAATCTTTGGAGGAGAGGATGAAAGAGTTTGAATACTTTCTAAATTGTGGTAAAATGTACACTCAAGCTACTCCTATTATCACTCGTCTTTAAGGGACTTGCTTATCTCAAACCAAAAGTTCCTTGAGTTTCTTTGTGCTCTTTCCAACATTATCAAAACACATATACCTTCATACATGCCAATCTTGAGTAGGCCCCAAAATACCCAAGAGAGAAGCGATTCTACAAGAACAGGTACATGTAAAGCAACTATAAGAGGTTGTGGATACATTACATGGGTCCAAATTCCACAATTTTCTTGGGATATATCCCTTCCCTTTCCGCAACAACTCAAGTAATTAGCAAAAAACCTACAGGTAGAGTTGGCCTCCAAGAAAGATAACATAAGAAAAGAGGCCCAACGAGAATTGACAAAACAAAAAATAAAGGAGTACACAAAGAAATACACCATCACACACTCTAAAATATAATCATAGATAAAACAATTGGGAGACAACATCCAAGAGGCTAGGGAACTATATTAGTTTTTCTAAAATGGCCAAACACAAAAAATTCCTCTACACCTATATGCTTTAAATAGAAGATTAGATAGTAGAAGTGGTGTATGACCCTCTTCAAGACCCATCTAGAGCCATAAGGGACCAAGTTGATATCCTTCAAAACTAGCTACAATAGATCCATACTCAACGTGAACAGGTGAAAGAACAAACCACAAATTTGAGGGAGACAACCAATATTCATTTGAGACTTCTCCAAATAATTTTGAAGGAAGAAAAATAGATGACACAAATATTTCAATTGTAACTAATCTAATGGAGGTAGAAATCACACTAACTCACATCCAAGAAAAAATGGGCACATTTCTATATTTATAGGAATATTGTGATACAACCTTCATGAGACTCAATGTACAATAGAAGGGAGTTCTACCCAACTAAGCATCATTTCTTGAGAACAAGACAACATTTTAAAAGTGTGGATGATGTAGTA
>VDFB02333655.1:0-12228 GCA_007258455.2 Sequoia sempervirens | reverse complement strand
TTTCCATGAAGGATAAAAATTATATTTTTTGAATTTATATTTGTAACTATGATATCTAGTGCTTCAATTGGTTTTATAGTGGGGTATGTGTAGGATCATGATGCACCAAAAAGTGGCAATATGATGGGTATGTGGTGGCTTGACTATTTTTTACCCAAAATTAATAAAACAAAAGAGGGTTTTAAAAAAGGAGATTCTACGCTCCCACCCGATATAAATTATGCTTTAATTTGAATTTAATAAGTAATTGTAGTAATTTTTCTATTCAAATTATGACTAAAGTCGTTGATGGGATGATTGAAAAACATCGTAGCTTTCAAAGCGGTATCACATTTTTGAATCAAAACATGTATCACATTCTATTCTTCATAAAATATAGGATTAAAAAAGAAAAATAGATTTCCTGAAGTTTTGACCAAGTTAAAATGTGGTTAGACATACGAGTTTTTATATTTTTTAAAAATTTGTAATAAAAAATTCATAATTAATTATTTACTTAGAAAAAAATTACAAAAAAATATGCATCACATCAAGGCATGAGTCCTCTACTTATATCTAAAATATTATTAAAAACTATTATCATTTTATTGTGGTTAGGGTGGTTAAATAGACACCTACTTCTTATTTTTCCCTGAAATTTAAGTACCACTGCATTGAAATTTCAAATTTTCACCAAATAGATTTTTTTTTTAAAACATACCTAGTAGTTTAGAAACTACATTCAATTTGCTACAGATTCTATTCTTACACATTTTTGAAATAATATAGATAACTTATTCAAATTTTTTTCGTCAAGTTGCCTAAGTCGATTTTTTAAATTTTTGCAACAAGGGCCTATTTTTCCATGATGATTCTACACATGCAGTGCTTTTATTGAATATTTTTTCCTTAATCAAGTTTCAAAGTCAAACCAATTACTATTCGGACATGAGGAAAACTATATAACACATAATTTTTTTTTTTTTTTATGTATCAAAATTTAATTTAATTTTTTGTTGGATCAAAAATTCAATATCACAGTGCACTCATTTTAAATTTTTTTGATAATATTCTATTTTTTTCCACATGTGCAGAACATAGAGCCTAATTTAGGTGAAAAACTACATTCACAAGAAATACAAAATAAATATAATAATCAAATTTAATTAAAATTATACTTTTGGAAGCATAATAAGGACTACATACTTACACAAAATAAATTTTAAATGAATTCATTTGATCCCAAGGTAATCAAAAGTGGTTTTTTATTAGCATTTTGATAAGTGTAAAAGACACTTCGTTATAGGTATAGTTTAAAACTAGCGGGGTTCTATCCAATGGGGCTTGCTCTAAGGTGGTTTGATCAAACCCTCTTCAATTGGAATCCTTTAAATTGAACTTTTCAAGGCTCAAATCATTATATTTTCTAAAAATATGTGGTTTAAGCAAAAATTAGGATCTCCCAGAAAGTGTAAACCATTAGATAGTAGATTTGGTGTATGAACCTCTTCAAGACCCATTTGGAGCCATAAGGGACCAAGGTGATATCCTTCACAACTAGCTACAATAGCTCCATACTCAATGTGAACAGGTGAAAGGACAAACCAAAAAATTGAGGGAGACAACCAATATTCATTTGAGAGTTCTCCAAACAATTTTGAAGGAAGAAAAGTAGATGGCACAAAGGTTTCAATGTAACTGATCTAATGGAGGTAGAAATTACACTAACTCACATCCAAGGAAAAATAGGTACATTGCTATATAGGCATAGGAATATTGTGATACAACCATCATGAGACTCAAGGTACAATACAAGGTAATCCTACCCAACTAAGCATCATTTTTTGAGGACAAGACAACATTATAAAAGTGGGGATGATGTTAGTAGGTCAGGGATAGGGTTAGAACCTAAAATAGTCCACCACAAAAGGTCCAAAAGGCTAAGAAAATATATTAGAAATATCTAGGAGTCATGCCTCTTCAATGCTAAGAAAATATATTAGATATCTCTAAGAGTCATGCAATTTCTCACACATATAAAATTATTTTGTGTAGTGTTAAAGAGTATGATCTTTTTGAGAAAATTCGTAGTACCCCAAAAAAAATCCCTTTGACACTTGACTCAAATATCACCTACATGCCTTAGGATGCTCCAAGAGGCTTTACAGAAGACTAATGTCCCACATTTTGTTAAACCAAATGATTCAACCAACTTATTTGATTGTATGCAAGTGTCAAAGTTGGATATTATGTATTCCTTCAACGTTAATTGCCCTCGCTTGAGATCCAAAACAAATATGAGGCCTTAATGATAAAGGTCATCATTAATGAAACTATAGTTAGACGTACTCTCATAGATAATGGATCATGTCTTAATGTTTGTATCATTAATCTCCTAGATTAAATTGGTGTGGACAAGAATCTTATAGAACCCAATGATGTTAATATTCATAGATTTAAAAATTTTAATAAGAAATAATTAGGAATGATCACACCGGCCATTGAGGTTGGACCTGTGATTTTTCCTACCCCTATCCATATCATGCTAGGACTTCTTTCATACAACCTTATTCTAGGTAGACCAAAGATTCATGCCATGAAGGGAGGCTCGTCTACTCTTCACTATGAGATGAAGTATGAATATAATAATTAGATATACATGGTTAAAGCACATGAAAAAAATTATAATTCATAAATTGAACATGATTGTAACATTTCTAACTATTTTAATACTTTGATTCCAACTTCAAAGGTAGAAAATATACAAGTTTATGGTAATCTTAAATTCCTTTCACCCAAAACAAAACTCTTAGATGATGATTGGGGGTCGTTATATTTTACACCTTATTCCAAAGAAAAGTCTAAAATATCGCCATCAAATTCAAGAGTCAAATACAAATAATGATCATGTTAATGATTTATCATCAAACACATGTTTTGGGGATGAGTGGGGTTCATTAGGTTTTACACCCTCCTTTATGGGAAGGTACAAAACCCCAAAATATAAACCAAAATGGAGAGGTCTATTTTATTTTACGAGGGAATCTATGAAATTTTCTCAACAAAACCTTCATATGAAACACATCTAAGAAATCTTTTTGACCAAACATTTTTCAAACCTTAGATCTGCACTAAACCTAATAAATCTACAAACTCCAAAACCTTAAATCTATAAAACAACTTTTACATGTGTCTCCTACTTTGAAATGCTCAAGATATTTCCCACATTACCATGGATTCAAGTTCGTACTAGATCTACTAAAAAAAGGGTTATACCAATTTGGGAGATTACGCCTCCAACAACCATGAATAAAGCTTTGATACCACTTGTTACAAAATTAATGTATAATACCTAGAATGTTTTATCCATTTCCTACATAATCCCATTGGAGAAAATCATGCATACAAGATTATAGAATAACCATAATGAAAAGATCAAACAGTCAAGCGAGAAGATAACATAAGATTTACCTTGGGAAAACCCTAAAGAGGAAAAAAATAGCCTCCAAAAGCATCTACACTCCATGTATTATTCAATAATAAAATATTATAATGCATTTACATAGTTTTCATGAACACTTTTGAAACATCAATATCCCCCAATGCACTCTCCATGTGTCCAAGAAAGAATCTACACATCCTTCGCCATGCTTTACATATGCACTCGTAAGAAGACTCAATACAATGAAAACCAACTCACCCAGCCAACCTTAAACACTAAAAATGTGCTTTCTTTTATAGATTCAAGCTCACAAATATACAACCAAGTAGTATATAACACCATGCATACACAAAACCATTGACCACACATTTACTTTTTGATGGAAATATTAAATATTTTTCCCAATTAATTATTTTATCTTCCCCACATAAAATAATTAACCCAATGTTACATACTGTAGTGTAGAAAATTTTATATCTTAACAATTTCACATTATGTTTTATCCCCCTAATTTATTGGACATAATTAAGCTTCAAAATTTCCAAATTATGCATTCCAAAGCTTGATTTTTACCATTTTCCGAAGGAGGAAAAGAATTCAACAAATGTATCCAATCATTATATTTTCCTTGACTTTGATTGTCCTAGAAATTTTGGCTAGGACCCAGTCACCCATTGGTGATTGGGCCACCCTTCTTAGCTGGGACCCAAATTCAAATATGTTGTTTATGATATTTTAACATCCAAAATTCAAATATGAAGTGTCATCTTTTGGAATCTAATTTTTGGGAAATTGGATAAAAACCTAGAAATACCTAGTTATTTTATCATTTGAAATATAACAAACATTGTCTAGCATTCATGAGAAAAAACTATTTTCAAGAGCATTCAAGAGTAGCATTTCAAAGTATTATTACAATAATTCAAGATTGAACATCATGTCAAGGTTTATGTGTGTTCATGTTGTCATTATTTCTTGAAGGGTAACATCTTTTTAAATAGGTCTTCAAAGCATTCAAGTATTCAAGAAAGCAAGATCTGAATCCTTGAAGAGATGGGTATGACTTTAGTGCTTCAAGGAAGCCATTGAAGGATGGTTAGCTGCAACATTTTTTTCATTCATCATTCTTTCCTTTCCATTATCATTTATCCTTGATATTTTTCCATTATGGAAATGGGACCAATTACACATGGTTTGATTGAGAAAAGCCCCTATATGGAACAACATCTTCCCTCTTTGTGAATGTATAGGTTACAAGTTTCAAGAGGATTGAAGAGAGTATGAAGATCCATTTTGCATTGTTGCATTTTTTATCATCAACATTGTCAAGCCACGTAAACTCACCTATAGAATTTATTGATAACTTTTTGACAACTTTACAAGTGGAAAATAAAAGTTTAGATCCAACATTAGAGGACCTTAGAATTTGAGGACACCTTAACAAAGACTTGATTGCCATTGGGAAACCCAATCCTTGTAAGCTCAACCATACCAATTTTTTTGGGCAAGTACACAATTATCTACACCTTCTAGATCTGTCGAAACTTGATTGTTTCTATTTATCAATTGTTGAGATTTTACAATTTTCATATTAGGGAATATATTATAATTAGGGAAATCACTCCAAATCATTTCCAATTCATCCCTAAGAATCAAAGGGATTAGATCTAGGTTTGATTGACTCACCTTGGAGGTTGAAATTCAATCTATACACCTTGTTGATTTGCATCCTAATGAAATCATAAAAATGATGGCATATTGACCTTTGGTTTTGGATACTAAACTTAAGGTCACCACATTTTTATGTTTCATTTTGGTGAAACTTCCATTTGACATCATATATTTTATGATTTGGTAGTATTTCAAACCCTAGATCTAGGTTTTGCATCTTCTTATCTTGAATTTCTCATTTAGGGTCACATATTGCATCATAAAAAGATAAAAATCTAAAAATATTGCATCCATATTGCATCATAGCTTGCATTTGGGTGTGTTTCTATCATTTAGATAAGATTATAATTTCAAAATTATATTAAAAAAAGTGTCATTTTATTCCAAAATTATTATCCATTTGCATTTCCCTTACATTGAGAAATTCTCTAGAAAAACAATCACTATCAAACCTATTTGTAGATAGAAACAATAGCTTTAAACAACTTAAAAATTCATCTTTTCCATTTTTAGAACCCTAAACAAGGACTCAGATGCCCTTGGGTGATCTTGTCCTTGTACATGAGCATCAACAAAATTTTTCACAATTTTTTGTCTCTGTCTACTCAATTTTCTTGTACTTGCAGATCTCTATTGGAATTTTGTAATTGCAAGTTTTGAAGTAGTTTTCATTTCATTCATTTGGTGAAAGAAAGTGCATTTTGTAGGGTCAAAATTCACATTCAAAAATAATCATTTTTAGGTCTCTACATCTTACAATTAGTCAATTGTTACATTTTAGATCTAAAAAAATTGCATTCAAATTTGTTCAAAAAATCTTCAACTTCATTACTTACATTGTGCTTTAAATTGGAAATTAAGAAAATTCTAGAAATTTATTTCTTGTTATAGTTGTCTACAGGTAGAATAAAAATCCTTAAGTGTGTAGTCTTCAATCAAACTTCAAACTTTCATAACCCCTGACCAGGACTTAGATTCCCTTAGGTGACCCTATCTTGCTTATCTTGGACAATTTTTTTTTCTCTAAGACCTCTATTTTGTGGTTCTTGTTTTCTTCTACTTGTTGATTTCTATTTATCCTTTTTTTTTTACTTAGTAATTTTGTGTTAATCTTGGGTGTACTTTTGGTGTTGTGAAACTTGCATGAGTTTCACAACTTGGTGTCTAATTTCCAATACTTCAATGATACATAGTTCAAGACTCATGGCATCCCATGCTGTTGTGGATCTTTATTTATCCAACCCTTTCATGACAAGTATTTTCAATAATCAACCCATTTGGACTCCATCCCCAATGCCACAATTCCCATGACCTTACCATAAACCACTATCACTGGTGTTGAAACTATGGTGGCCCATTCCCTTGAAGAGAAACTAAAACAATTGGAAAAAGCCTTAGAAAAAATTCAAGACTATTTGAGTATGGAATATATTGCTAAGACAATGGTCCCTGTAATAGATAACATGAGGAAATTTCTTGACGATTCTCAAGGATTAGAGGTAATATGTAGTGTAGCCAACATCATAGATAATCATGTACCTACAATGGCTAGTTGTGCTCAAGATTTGGGGCACACTCAAAGTCAAGGAGGAAGTCAAGTTTCTCTCCCTATAACTATAGCCTCTATTCCCACATATACAAACCCAATTGTTACCACAATTATGCAACCAAAAAAAAGTATAGCTCCAACTTTGGGTATTTCCACTAGGAATCCTTATAGTTTGGTGAACTCAAACACCATATCTCCAAACCCATCACCCCTCAAAAACTTGTAATATAGTAGTCCACCTAACACATATACACTTCCCCATATTCACCATATTCCCAAAATATGACAAGCAATGATTCCGTCATAAACCAACTCTTACAAAATGTGACATCCCTTCAACAACAAATATCAACATTAAACCAAACTCAAAATGGACAACCATGACAATATGTCAAAATAAATCCATTGTCACTAGAGATATTGAAAGAATAAATGACACAAAAGATAGAGGTACCTCACTTTGAGAAATACAATGGTAAAGGAGACCCTAGCAACCATATATAAACATACACAACCTTATGTAGTGACTTTATTTTTGAAGGTAAGCTCTTGGCTAAAAAAATTCCTAGGTCATTGAAGGACATGGCCTTGGAGTGGGTTTTTTCATTACTAAATAACTCAATTCACTCATTTACTAAGCTCGTTGATTCTTTTCTTAACCATTTCCAAGTTCGCATTGGTCCCAAGAACAATATAATTGATTTAATGTGATGCAAACAAAGACAAGGTGAAAAAGTTATAGATTTCATAAGCTGCTAATAGTTAATATTATCACAAGTCAATCCAACTCTTCTTGATGTGAAAATCCAAAGAATGTTCATTGAAAACTTGCAAAAGGACATAAGATAAAAAGTCCTATTACAAAAATTTCCATCCTTTATAAGTTTATATATGATGCTTCATGATTATTTGGATTCAATTAAGTATGAAGATGCATCTTCATCAAAACATACCGAGAAGTCTAAGCCTACACATCAAAATAATTATCAAAAATTTAAGAATCTAAAAAGGAACTTTTTAAAGATAAATCCATCTCAAAAAAACTGTGTCAAACCTCAAGTTGCTTGCATAAGCTCTACCCCATACCAATTTTGACCTAGGGATAGGAATTTTACCCTATTACCCGATTCTCTCCACTCAATCATGTTGCAAATTTTGAGTAAGAGTCTAATTCATTTACCTCTGGTTAAACCTACAAACACATCCAAGCCCTTACCTAAAAATTATAACCCAAATTCCTTTTTCTAATATCATCAACAAAGTGGACATGACACAAAATGATGCATGCATCTTAAACATCAAGTACAAGACCTCATCGATTCCAATCATATCTAGTTGGGATGTGTTAATGACAAAGGAAATAAGTCAATTTCCCCACCTAGTCAAAATTCACAAATTTTCACCAACCCAATGTCAAATCATTCAACCAACTTTGTGAAAGCTAGTGAGGTCAAGAATAATGTAATGAATGTTGATAAGATTGGGGATATGAATGATGATAATGGTTATGATAAGAGTGGTAATGAGGATGATATACATAACATGATTACTCTTATAGATGTTTAACTTGATAAGGGACAAATCACTTTGTGTAAACGATGATTTTGGTTTTCCCTCACAATGCTTTGCTCCTCCTAGGGTTTTTCACCTAAAAGGAGAAAGGGGATTGGATGGGTTCTAAAATGAAAGGGTTTACACTAAAGATTAATGAAAATGAGACTTATTATGCATAATTAAGATGTTATAATGCTCTAATATGAAAATGAAGTGATCTAATAATGTAAAACCTAAGAAAAGTAACTTGTTTCAAAACACAGTGTGATATGCAGAAAAGTAAAATGAATGCAATAAATGATAAAATAAAGATGTAGAATAGGAACTATGCACCTGTAAATTGATGAGGAGAAAATTGGAGATTGCAGAGGCCACTGAAATTCCATAAATTCTAATTTTTGAAGCAACTGGGACACTTACGCTAGGCTGGGTGACTTAGTCCTAGACCATGCAAACTACCCAGAAAATTGTTTCTGCCAAAAGGGTGTTTGATTCTATAAAAAAATATGAAAAATTAATCTAGTGGGACTAAGTCGCCACTATGGGTGACTTAGTCCACTTTGGATTTTTTGCAAATCTGAAAGTGGAAACGAAAACCCACAACCTACACTCTACTTTTTGACAAAAATTCTGATCTGAATCTTCAAAAAACCCTGTAAAATAGAAGATAAATTTGTTTCTAATTGGGGGTTTTTGTTGGTCAAACCCCTAGTTGGTATTTAAAATTTGTGAATGACAAAATATGCATAAAAACCCTAGTCTTAAGTGTGTCTAAGACTAAGAAAAAGCTAAAAATGAGATAAATGTTGGATGTTGTGTTGTGTTACTGATATGTGGTTGTCATTGATGTCAACACTATTAGAATTTTTGCATTAGAAGCTATATATGTCAAGGATATTGAGAATATTGTAATAAGAAATGCTACAGGTTATCAATGGTGAAGTGAAGTTATTTCTGTCGGTGTGATTAGTACATTGATGTTCAAAGGTTGTGGACTAAAGGGTTTCTTGTTGAGTATATCTAGTTTATCCACATCAAGTTTTAGAGATCTGCATGAAGATTTGTATTTTGAAATTTTTTCTATTACTTCAATTTGTGTTCCTGAATGAAGATCATGTGATTCTAGTAAGTTCAGTTGTCGCGGATGCTTCTCTAATGTTTCATGATGCTTCTAGATGTTTCTAATTTTTGCTCTATCTATGTTGCACATTTGCATTGATTGTTGTGCTTGTGATCCAAGATTTTCTCTTGCGTGTTCATGTTTTTCATGTTCTTGGCCGACAAGGTGTTGAAGCGTGTTGTGGATCTTCGAGGAGTAATTAATTGAATTGGTTCATGTTTGAGGATGTTATTTTCATTCTTCACTATGTTGTGGCTAACCTTGGTTGATTCACATGAATAATATTTATTGATTTAGGCCGTCTTTTTATATTCATTTTATTATTTCTTTGGAGTTGACTTATAGCAATGTAATTCTTGTTGCAGATATATAAGAGTGATTGTTTTATCATTTGAAGGCATGTGTGTGTGAAGTGTAAGAGTTATGTGTGTGAATACAGTTTAGATCATTCGAAGGCAGGGTAGAGAGAGAAGAAGAGTGAATAAGAGTGAAGAAGTGTTCATGTGCTTAATTGAAACTGTAACCAGGCATTAGCAGATGCTACTTTTCTCAGTTCAAAGTTTGATGGATTTAATCAAAACCTTTCTATAAGACAGTGTGTCTTCCTTTGGGTAGTAAGCCGATTTTGTATTTGAGTAGTGAGCTCTAGGTAGTGTGCCTGAATGCATGTGCATTCCCCATTCATAATTCCTTATAATTTTAATAGGGTATAATCTTGTGGACTGACCTCCCCCATGGTTTTTCCCCTAACAGGGTTTCCATGTAAAAATCTTAGTTTTATGTGTGATTCTGATGTGTTGTTCATTTATGCCTTCATGATTAATGATCAAATTTGAGAATAAGGTTAATAATTTGAATAAGTTTGAAATTAGGCGACAACTGACTCACCCCCCATCTCAGTTGTCTTCCCTTGAGTTGCCAACAATTGGTATCAAAGCTTGTGGTTCCTTGGAAGAAGTTTAACAACTTGAGGTGATTCGAGATGACAACTTATAAGAAGGATAGTCCTAGATTTGATGGAAAAAATTATTCTTTATGGAAGACTTGAATGGAGTGCCATTTGAGATGCATTGGTGAACCATACTAGAGCATTACAAGTAATATATATGTTATTCCAAAGAATGGTCCTACTACTTTTGTTGAGATCAAGGATGCTAAGTATAATATCAGGGCTAAGGATGCGTTATTGAGTGCTTTGACTGATACTGAGATGGAAAATGTGATGGATCTAAAGATTTCCTATGAGATCTAGAAAAAATTGGAAACCTTGTATGAAGGTGATGCTAATGTGAAGATTTCCAAACTACAAAGTCTGAAAGGGAAATATGAAAAGTTGAAAATGGATGGTGATGAAAATGTTACTACTTTCATGCAAAGAGTGAATGAATTTGTGTGTGGTATCATATGTGCTGGTGGACAGATAGATGAATCAGAAATTGTTGCTAAAGTGCTTAGATCCTTGCTTGATTCTTACAAAGTCAAGGCTAGTGCTATTGAAGAGATTCAGACTATAACAAATGTTACTAGAGATATGTTGATTGGTAAGCTTACTGCTTTTGATTTGAGGGAATTTGGTGATGCACTTCATAAGGTTGAATTTGAATTCAAGGCCACTACTTTTGGAAGAGATAGATAGATATATGATCCATGTGAAAGTTCATGGGTATGTGCAGGATCATCATGGAAAAAACAGGCTCTTAAGTGGCAAATTTTTTAAAAAAATCAGAGTTAGGCAGCTTGACACAAAAATTTGAATAAGTTATCTATATTATTTAAAAAATATGTAAGAATAGAATCTATAGAAAATTGAATGTAGTTTCTAAACTACTAGGTTTATTTTTCTTATTTTAAATATATTTAGAAATTTTGAAATGTCAATGCAGTACTTAAATTTCTCGTGAGAAAAAAAAGAAGTAGGTGTCTCACTGACTACCCTAACCAATGTGGGTAAATAAAATGATAATATTTTTTCTAAGATTTTAGAAATAAGTAGAGGACTGATGTCTGGATGTGATACATATTTTTTTGTAATTTTTTTCCAATTAATTAATTAATTGTGATTTTTTTATTACAACTTTTAAAAAATATAAAACCTCATATGTCTCGGACCAATCTTTTAACTTGGTCAAAAATTCATGAAATTCAATTTTTCTTTTTTTAATCCTATAGTATGTGGAAGCATTGAATGTGATGCATGTTTTGGATTCAAAAAAATGATACCGCTTGAAAGCTATGGATGTTTTTCAATCAGCCTATCACCCAAGACTTTAGCTTCGCTATAAATTCAAATAGAAAATGAAATATATAATTATTTATTAATTCAAAAGTAAAGCATAATTTATATTGGTGGAAAGATGACCTCCTTTAAAAAACCATTTTCATTTCATCAATTTTGCAAAAAGTCATCAATACATACACCACAAATATCCATCATATTGCCACTTTTGCCCATCTATGATCCTACACATACCCTCATCTAGAAAGACATTCAAGTATGAGGATGAAATGAGACAACTCAATGAAGAAGAAAGATAGCTTGAAAAACATGAAGCATTGATTGTGAAAAGAGAAGCCAGAGGATAAGGTAAGTATAAAGGAAAGCTTCCTTTTAAATGTTTCTCTTGCAATAAGATAGGTCATTTTGCATCAAGGTGTCCTAAGAGAGTCGCCAAGATTTAACAAGCCTAAATTTCAAAAGAAGTGCTACTATGCTACTGATGAAGGTGTGACAAATGATGAATTTGACAAAGGAAATGCAAGTGAAGATGAATTTTTGTTTATTGCTATCAAGGAAAATAATCTTGTGTCTACTAAATCTGCTAGTTGTACAAATGTTGAGAAAGCCCTAGTTGCTCAAGTTGAAGAGAAAGATGAATGGGTAATTGACAATGGTTGTTCTCATCATATGACAGG
>VDFB02333654.1:0-16721 GCA_007258455.2 Sequoia sempervirens | reverse complement strand
GTCACGATGCCAATGGAGTTGCTAGATGAATTGGACATTACTGCCACCCCGCGAATAGAGATTAGGTTACCTATGACATTGCGATGGGTAGTTGATGTAACTAGGATAGGTTAACCGCCAACCCGCGGTCGTTAACAACTGGTATGGCAAGATTGTGGTGAACATTGTAGCCATGGATATGTCTTGTGATCAAGGGTGGATATTCAAACATGGATAACAGAAATCCAATGGTCACATAAATTTGGAATAGAGAGAGAGGAGACAGATGGAAGATTTGAGAACGAGTCGAAGAGATTGGCGGAATAGACAGAGAAAAAGCTTAGGGACAAAACTGTGATGGAAAGGTAGCAAAAACCGAGTGTTGCCTGGGTGGAAGGAGAAATGTTGGAGGTTGTTGTTCCCGAACAGGGAAAGGAACAAGTTGCAGGGAAGATAAGGACATGGATGGGCATCTGTTAAATGTAATTTTGTTTTGAATGAATGAAATCAATGTTTTCCCGTTTAGTTGAATTTAGTGAACTGTGTTGTGTGTTGCATTTTATGGTTAGTGTTTGAGGATGGGTAGAGGGGAGTACCCTCTTGCATCAACATATAAAGAAATATTCCTCTACAATTCTAAAATTTCATGATAAATATTTCAAGAAAGAGAAAAATTTGGGTAAGGAATCTTATGATAAAAATAATAAGGTTGATAAAAATGACAAAGAAAATGATAATAATGAGCCTATGAATAAAAAAAATGTTGACAAACAAGATGAGAATAATAGTGAGATGGAAAAGGAAGAAATGAACCCCATAAATAATGGACCATCCAAGAGGGAGCTTGTGTTGAATGGAGAATTAATTCCTCCTAGATTAGACCCATTGTTTGAGGGAGATTATGTTGTTTTAAAATCTAATAGTGATGATATTCAAACCAATGTTTATGATCAAACTAGGAATATAAAAGAAGTTGAAAAACCTTTAAAAAGAAATACACAACAATTAGCTCTAGAGAAAATAAAAGCCAAAGTTGAAGTTGAGAGGAAAAAAAAGTTGAAGCCCCCCAAATGCTATTGGACTAGGGACTTAAGTAATTTTGAGAATAACAATAATCCTAAAAGATAAAAGATTGTCTTGCATTGTATTAACCTTTTATTATCAAGGGGAGATATGGAAATGAATAAAATAGAAAATATATCTTCCAAAGAGGATATGAAAAAGAGGAAACAAGGAGAGCAAGAATCAAATTGTAAGAAATTACAAAGAAATGTAGAGAAGAAAATGTCAAAATACTTTCATAGGTTATACAAGAATTAGAAGCTCGGGGGAAGTTAAGGTGGTTGGATTTTAGTTAAAATATGTTTTGAATTTTATTTGGAAGAACTCTATGGCATTTCATACCATGCATGATAAGAGCAAAGGTGGCTCGGTCATTTTGATTAACAATATTTGGGTTTAATTTATTGTAGAAAGTGGTTATTCTCCATGCAATAGATTGGTTTGGGTTATTATGGAAAAAGATAATTGTAAATTCAATATCTCCTCTATTTATGCCCCTAATGATTATAGATATAGATATTACTTATGTCTTGGATGGCTCACAATTTGCCAAAAGCTCCCTAGATCTCTAGGGGGATTTCAATATGATTGAATACAAATTAGATGATGAAATTGGGGGTAAATAAACTCTATGGAAAGGTAATGAACTTTATTCCTAGTCTAGAATGAATATGTTCATAACATTGTGGATCCTCTTGAAAGAGGAAGAAGTAGAAACAAGAAAATTTGGTTCACTTGGTGCAATGATTAGAGCTAAGGAAAGAGATTATATTCTAGGCTTGATAGATTTTATGTTAGTAAAGATGTTTGAACCTTTGTGAATGACAATAATAATAGCCCAGTCCAAGTCATTCCTACTACCATGTTAGACTACTCACCTATTGAAGCCACCATTTTAATTAGGTGTGATAATAAAAGTAGGGAGAATAAGGGGTCTAATATGTTCAAATTGAATTTATCCCTACTTAATGATGAGGAATGTTTAGGAGGGATCAAAACTATCACTAATATTTTTAAGAATTAGCACAAGGAAGGCTCTATTATTATGGAAATACTTGATTTCGAGTTGGAGATATATTTTCAAAATTGTGGATAAGAAAAAAGCTTTATATAGAGGGATTGAGGAAATTCTTGAGGAGAAGGTCTTGAAGGTAGAAGGTCAATTGTAGCAAAACAAGGATGATCAAAGACTACTTGGTAGTTGGATTAAATTTAGAGAGCTCCTTAGATTTTCAAGGGGTCAAATTTAGAGCAAGAATTAATTGGATCAAAGAATGAGATAGGAGTTCAAAATAATTTTTCATTATGCTAAGAACAAAGTAGAATAGAGAAAAATTGGTCCAATTGATCATGGAGGAACATTTTCTACTAACAAAAGGCTCATGAAAGAGGTATTTCAATCCTTCTATCACAATTTGTTTTCTCCTACAGATAACAAGCAGAGAAGGAGGCTAGAAACTTTTGTTAAAAAGTGATCACATGAAAAAACAGTGAAGATGCCTTGAATTTGAGTAGAGACATCACTAAGGAAGAGATCATTAATACAATCAATTATTTTAGTGATGGTAAAGCTCCTAGTAGTGATGGATTGCCCATTGAATTTTGCAAAATGAATATTGAGTGGATTGTAGAAGAATTATTGGAGTTGTATCAAGAGGCCTTTGGTAAAGGTTATTTAAGCAAAGATATATAGAGGTATATCAAGTTAATCCCAAAAGAAGGTGATAAGTCTAATAAATAACTAAAGACCTATTACATTGCTCAATATTTCTTATGAAATCTTGGCAAAGACCATTTCTCTTAGATTGGATTCTTCTTCTTTTTTGTGTTTTGAGGTGTCATGGCTTATAATTAGAAGGTGAGGAAGGGAAGGGACTCTTTCTAGGAAATTGTATGAGATAATCAAATTGCATCAATTTTAACTATCAATCACCAACAACATTAGTATTCATCATAGTATCAGATGAAGTGAGTTTGGGTTTATAAGGTCCTCCTTGTTCAAAATCCATGATTAATTAATGTTATTATCAAGTTGGAACAATATATTTGTGGTGTCTCTCAATAATCATTTTGAGGGCATGTGCCTCCTTCCCTTTGTGATGGATATGGATGATACGTGGGTCAAAATGGTGGGACTGATTGGTGTTTGTGGTATAGGTGTGGACACCCCAAATTCATCATCTCTACTTCTTCATAGTAACTTCCCATAAATTAATTAAATAACCATAATTAATTAATTGTTCCTCATTCATTAATTCCCTTTCTTCCTCGAGGTTAACTGACCTAGAGGCATGCTAGCCCTCCAACTCATCCCTTGACCCTAACACATCCCCACACTTTTCTCACACATGTGTGAGCATGCTCTTTACACATGCCAGTCCCATGCTCACACATGTGTGAGCATACTTGGTTGTCCACCTCATCTCCTAATATTCTTCCACTTGCTAATATCTTTTTGCATCTCATGATTTAATAAAATATCCACCATTGATCATGAATCTCTCATCCTCTTGTGCCATTTGTCACAAAGCTAATAATCCTCTCCATGTAGTTAAGTCTTAATTGTTTATTCCATCTCTTCATCTTGGCCCTTCATTTCTCTCTTGATAAGTCTATTTAAGAGAGGCTTGCCTCTCTAATTTATTTAACTATCTTATGCTAACCACATGAGCTATTTTCATAATCAAATAGTTCATATCACTGTTATGCTATCAAATTGGTGATATGACTACAAAGAGCATATGCTAGACATCAATGGAGGTTATGCTATCAAATTGGTGATGTAACTACAAAGAGCATATGCTAGACATCAATAGAGGTTTGTTGGATATTTTGTCATATTTTTGCATTGTCTTATTTAGTTCCATTTTCCCTATCACGAGTGCACTTTTCTATTTAGATCTTTGGATTTGTTTATTATTACAAACAAAGTGAAAGGAAAAATAGTTCATGGGATTTGTTTATTATTACTAACAAAGTGAAAGGAAAAATTGTACATCAAGCAAAGTGAAAGGAAAAATAGTTCATGGGATTTGGATCAATTCATTAAACTTAGACGCTAGAGTTGAGGGCTTGGAAAAAAAATAGATTTGGGTGGTAATACAACTTCTAATGTGGGTCATTATGGTGTGTGGTAGAGCTTAGTTTATTTTTCTACATTTTTTTTAGATTGACATTGTTCAAGTGTAAATAATATTTGATTTGCATAATTTTGTTCTTATCTTTAAAGTAACATGTATTTTTTTTTATAAGGGACAAAATACCACAAATATACATAAATTAAAAGATATTTTATTGAAACGTAACTGTTATAGTCTGATGGTATATTTGCATTAATAAAGTATAAATTTGAGTAGCCAAATTTGGGCAATCATAAATTATTAGTGGGACAGCGCAATGTTGCGTCAAATTACAGTGTTGCTGCAACGTGGGCTTAGTTAGGTTGTTTATGTGACGTCCCATCTTTCTTTATTTTGTTACATCAGAGGCTAAATGATTGATGCTTCACATTTTCCATGTGATAAAATCTCACGCAGAGTTCGCATTCATACTTCTGACCCAATTCATCTATTTAGTAATGCCTTGAGATCCTTTATCAGCTCTACTTTTGGATGAAATCTAGCTTTTTGAGATTTGATGTCCATCTACTATCAAATTATAAATAGATTTAATAAAGCATTTGTAGCAGAAAAGGATTATGGATATCAAATACATTAAAATTAGATTATAAGAGCAAGAGAATATTGACTTAAACATATGTATAGATCTCAAAATCTTTGACTTAAAATATATATATATTTTTTATATAATCCTGAATCTAATATGATAATGAACTAGAATGAAATTCTTGATTCATTTAAGGGGTCATATCACATATAAATGTGAAATCAAGCTTCAAATCCTTCTAATATAAATTTTGGACTTGATCTCTTAATAAAATCTTTCTAAAATTAGACTTAATCAAAATCTAATTCACTTAATTCTTATAAGACATGTAGTGCTACCCAACTCAAAGGTTAACTTAAAATGAGTTAAAACAACTTAAGGCTAAATGGAAATCTAGACATAATAAGGATTAAATTGAAATACATGGGGTGACTGGCTCTAAAAGGCATATCAATCCAAATACTTAGTCAATTAGATAAGCCCAACCATTATGAACCTCAGATCTAATGTAGAAATAAAATACCTTTCAGCTCTCGACTCTTAGACATTTTTATTTATTGAATACACAGTTGCTCTAAGATAGCAATAGTTGTTTGAATCTTGTACTACTTTGGGAACACATGGAAGAATCTTGCCTCTCATGAACATTGTAGACACATAAAAATGTCCTAAGCCTTCGAGTGTCATTTTTCTTCATCCTCGTCATTCGATAATAATTTTAGTTATTCAATTATGTTTGATTATATTCCTCTATTAATTAAATAATTTTTAATAATTATTTAATTAATTCACTTTCTAATATTTATTCTATCATGACCGATTAAATAAACTAATCGTGTCACTAATTTCATCCTCTTGTTCAATAGTTAAATAAATTATTATTTATTTAATTATTTTGTCATCTTTCATCTATAGCTAAATAATTACCATTAATTATTTATCTATTCATGGTCCTTTAATTCTTCCATAGTTAAATAATTATTAAAATCATTTAACTATTCATGCCACCTTCCTATTAAAATGAAATTAATTTAGGGTCTAATTTCTATCTCTCCATTTTAATTAAATGCTCCTCTTTTCATTTTTTCAAATAAATAATTTGAATAAATTATTTATTTTCCACTTGTCCATTTCCTCTATTTTCAATAAATAATTTGAATAAATATTCACGGTCCATTTCAACATTTTGGATAAATAATTATAACACCATATACTCACAATCCCTATCATAACATTCATTTTTGTCATAGCTTGCATGTTGCATGTCCTTGCATGCCTATCCTAGCCTGCATTTTGCCATGGCTACATGTCTTTGCATGTCTTCATGTCATGATTCCTCCAAGAATAGCATATTCTTGGTGCATCTGGACCATTGATCTTGGCATCTTTTAGAGACTTAATCTCAAACCATCCATTTTATTAACATCCCTCTCATGCATTCCCATCCATTGATCTTGGAATCTTTCTAGAAGATTAATCTCAACCGTCCATTCGAATGGTTGTCTATAAAAGCAAGCTTCCTTCTCCATTTTCAGCTTAACAGCTATTCTTCTCCAACTTTCTTGCTACCATTTGCAGGTCTTGCACAAGTATTTCAACAAATCTAAGGGAAAAGTTGCATAACAAGAAGAAGGAGAGCAAGAGAAGTGATTCAAGTTCAAACATGGGGAGTATTTTGATTTGATGTTTTATTTTGTTTGCTTTCATTTTGATATCTCCATTTTGTTTGTATTCTCTTGTTTGGATGTGGGTTAATAGTTTAGAGGTGTTGGCTGTCACTTTGTCTATTCTATTTGATTTTCTAACCCCATCGTACATTGGTGAACCCGACGTGAATCTTATAATTTTGCAGAGAAATTGGTTTGTTTTCATTGTTTTGCATATTACAGCCAAGAATGCATGTGAAATCCTGTCATCTTCATTTGAGCACAAAAGGATGGACACATCAAATATTTTAAAACATTTTCTAGGTTTTGTAGGCATCGTTTTCAGCTTTTCGAAACATTAAATGGTTTGAAATTTTGTTAAGATTTGAGAAAGTTATGGCCATTTTACTGATCGCTGTTTTTTAAGATTTAGTTATTAAAATCCGATTTTTCTTTTGTTTATAATACTTTTGTTGTGTAGAATTTTGCAAAATGTTTTTTGGGTTTTGAAGCTCTATGTCTTAGCTTTCCATAGATATCTACAATTTAAAGTTTTGTTTAGTTGTGAGAAAGTTATCACTATTTTTAGTTTGTTGTTTTTATTCAAGTTTTTTTTTGGTTTACTAATCTTTTGTTTGTAGCGTGTGGCTTTGGAATGGGGCTCCCAAAACTGCTTCTTTTGGAGCAACAAAAAAATCAAGCTCTTAGTTTTTAGTTTTCTTTAATTATTTTTTTCTTAGTTTAGTCTTTTTATTTTCTAGTTTAATTATTTACTAACTTTTAGCTTGGTTTTTAATTTTTTGTTCTAACTTAGTTTTTTTTGCAGCTTTCTCGTTGGTCCAAGACATTTATAAAACTACTAATTTGTCGTTTTGTAGCTTCGTTAGTCGAAGACTCATTTCTCAAACAAGGTGTTTGCGATTTCTAGTTTAGGAACACTTCCCTTGGTGCATTAAAATGAACATGTGATTGATTTTGTCTGACTGTGCTTGAAGGTGGTAGGTGATTATGCTCTCACCTTGTGAAAACTAGGTGATCAGAAAACCAGACCCACCTTATTTTTTGTCACCCTCACGACTTAATAATCGAAGTATCCTCTCCCCTTGCACTTTCGAGTGATCCTGGGTGTAAGAGAAATGGTTATTATTTCTAGAAATGGGCCTGCCTTAAGGGAAAAAGTACTCACCTTAAGGGACGACTCGACCGGTAATAGGCTAAAGCCAAGCCACTTCCAGCCGGGATATAAAATGGGTGCTTGAGGAAAGTTCAAGTACCATGAATGCGGATGTGTCACACGGACGGAGTAGTACTCCCATAAACCATGTTGAGCATAACCTCTTCAGGCTAGAGTGCCACCTAATAGGTGATTAATCTCTCGTCCCATGTGTGGCAACTCGAACAGATACCCTAACTAGACACCTTTTGTTTTAGAGGCCAACCATTTTCAGCCGTTGCTTGGTATAGTGCAGGGTACAATATCATGCCTGAAGATACTCACTACTGACTCCCTTGAGTAGAGATAGTAGTTCTTGGGAAGTGATAACCCAAGAATCCGATGTTGGTGTGCCCGTATGACGTTAATGAGTTGTGGAGGGGAGCCAGTGCCACCAAACTTCTAAGTTATCTGCTCTCGAGAAGGAAAGGTGTTTAGCACCAATCTGGGGTATATCGGTGGGCTATATCAAGTATACAAACCCTTGGCCTATTAGGATTGTGCTTGTCTCATGTGTGTTTGCGTACACCAAAAAATTGTGCTTGTCAAGTGTTTTCTAAATTTTCAAACAATATACACAACATTCACAAATCTGGACACAAAACCTCAGCCAACTCAGACTTTTCAATAAAACATCAA
The DNA here is from genome assembly GCA_007258455.2 of Sequoia sempervirens. NCBI lineage: Eukaryota > Viridiplantae > Streptophyta > Pinopsida > Cupressales > Cupressaceae > Sequoia > Sequoia sempervirens. The sequence continues at coordinate 8,516 of VDFB02333654.1, read as the reverse complement.
AACAACAGTCTCAGCCTAGAAGTCTTATGTCAAAACCAAACCATGAAATTGCTCAAATCTCTCATTCCTTGTACACTTTAGCTTGCATCTTACCATAGGGTCATCTTTGCAAATATTTACCTTCATCCTTAGGTTTCACCATTTGCATTTTCAGTCATAAACTAAAAACTTAGGTCCTCATCTCATTTTGCATATTTTGGATTAGGACAACCTCACCTCACTTTGCAAAATTTTGACTTTCGAAATTAGGTTATCATTGGACTTAGACATCATTATCTCCTTTAGTCATTATCTTTTTGTGAGATTCTTCCAACTCAAAAGTCTAGTTAGGAAGACTCACTTGTCATTTTGTCCTTGTCATTTAGTCCTTCAAACAAGTCCATTGATATTCCAAAATTGAGATATAGATCAAGCATAGGGTGGTTAGGAAACCTTCTTCCAAATCATTTTAGACCTTTGCATTTGCATACCTTAGACATTCAAATTATTTTAGTCCTCACCTTGCATATCTTTAAAATCCAAAATATTGTCATCATAGTCCTCATTTGGCATCTAGACTTTGCATTGGTCATTTCCTTAACCAACATTTTCACATTAGTCCTCACTGTCACCTTGACATTTGACATCCTTTCTTAACAATTTATCACCTTGCATTGGTCATTTTCTTTAGGAAAACATCATTATCACCTTGCATTGACATCCTCCAAAAATACAAAAAAAAAAAAATAGTGTCATAACTTGTCATCCTAGTCTTCATTGTCCTTTGGCATTAGTCATTTTCTCTAGACAACATTGTCATATTGCATCCCTTATTGTCAAAAAATCCAAAAAAATAGTCTTGCATTGTCATCCTTTATTCAAAAAAAATCCAAAAACATTATTTCATCCTAGTTGTTATTTTGAACCTAGGCTTTTGCATTAGTTGCCTTTTTAGTTGACATAATCATCTTAGTCCTTATTTTGCACCTCATCATCCTAGTCCTAATCGTCACTTTCACTTTTTGACATTACACATTTCCTTAGATACACATTATCATCCCATTGCATTGTCATCCTTTATCACACAAAAAGACAAAAACATAGGTTAGTGTCATACTTGCATTGTTATTATCTTCATTTGAGCAATTTCCTTTGATGGTGGAGACAAGACTTCAACGAAAGAAAAAACAAATGGAAGACTTTGGACAAGACTTTGACAACCACACCAACATCAACACCAATCCCAATGACTGGATCTTTGATGACCCATTTGGCAATTTGAATGCACAATCTTCCATGAACATGTCAAATTCTTTTCAAAATCCACTTTTTGAACAATTCATACAAAGAGACCAAAATGGACAAGTTTACATTGAAAACTTAGAGGCAGCAGCCCAAAATCCGGAATTCGCTTCACTTGTAGAAGAATTGGTCTTAAACAATCCTAAACGATACCTCGCTATGCTCTTAGACCAAGGCACAAGATTACCAAAAGGATTTGACATTAATACCATACGACCTGTCTCTCCTAATCATACGACACAAAACACAACATCCCAACATGACACGAACAATACCTCGACCAATCACACTGTTGTTACTACACAAGTTGCTACTACCACCATTAATGTGACATCTAGTGGCACCATAAATCAAAACACCTCCTCTTCAACTAACACAACTGGAGGAACATCCACTATGACCATGCCTACAATGTCCACATCATCTACACAAATGCTAGGAGCTACCTTTTCACAGTCCATGCCTACAACTCCCACATCATCTTCACAAACAATAGGAGCCACCTTTGCGTCCACATCAGTAGGCACCACTTCTTCAAATCCTATGGTTGGCTCTTCATCTATGACAATGGGGGCATCTTCATCACATCCTTATGGTGGAACCTCATTTAATCCCTTTGGGTGAAACTCACGACGTGTTTTCATTCAAGGCCCTCAACACAACATTAACACATCATCACAAATGAACATCCCACATGGACAAGGGCACAATACACATATACCACACAGACACTTTCAAGGACCAAACACTACCATGCCACATGGACAATTCTTTCAACAAGGACAAGGAACTCAAATGACACAACAAATGCATACCTTTGGACATCAAATAAGTCAGGGACCTCAAATACAGACAAACATGGCGGGGTTACATATTCCCACATACTCGTCCCAAATTCATACTCAACAACATATCCCCAATCACAACTGGCAATATCAGCAAAACATACCTTACTTTCAGGCAACCAATGATCCCATCGTACACACCTTGCTAGCAAAAGTGGATGACCTTCAAAAACAGATGGAAAATATGAAAACCTCTGACAAGAAGACACAAATGCCATACGACTTATGTCCATATCCTTTTGATACAACTTTGTACATGCCACCATTTCCACATGGTTATGTGGCTCCAAACTTCAACAAATCCACTTGACCACATCAGAGAGTTCATAACAAGTTGTGTGGATATTGCTCATGAGCACACATATCTAATGCGACTATTTCCTAAAATCCTCGCAGGACCGGCGCTAGAATGGTTCTATACATTGCAACCTAGAATACAGTCATGGAAAGAACTTGCTGAAAATTTTGTGAAAAATTACACATACAACATTGACACAGACACCTCCATTATCAACTTATGCCAACTCACACAAGAAGATTCAAGTGAAACCTTTTTACCATTCTTTCAAAAATGGAGGGGCCTAGCAAGTCATTGTCATATAGACATACCTGAAAAGGAAAAATTCGACATGTTCATACAAACGTTAATGGGCCCACTGAAAAATGGCTTGCGTGTTCATTGTTGCACAAATTTTGTAGACCTATTTGAACGAGGTGTCCAAGTTGAACAGGCCCTCATAGCTGAAGGAAGACTAAAATACGGTCCTAAAAACATAAATGTTGTATGGCAGGTCCAAATCTAGAACTTGACAAGTGGTGTCAACAATGACTGTGCCATCCTCTAGTCGCAAAATTAAAAAGAAAAATAAAGTAAAAAATAATACGTCTCTAGGTGAAAATCGAAAGGCACCTTCTGACGACAAAATAGTAAAAATAAAGGACGTATCCGAGGGTGAAAACCTCCCTGAGGCACCTAAGGGTGGAGGATTGGACTTTCTCCCCGTGGACAGAGAAAAATCAGCAATGCTTGTAGAAGACACCATACCAGTTAATATAGCTACTGTGGAAGACCCCAAAATGGTCCTCTTTGCGGCATCATTGACATAGGTTGAACAACCAGTATTTCAAAAGCTCTTCTCAGAACGCAAGGTAAACTTTGCATGGTCTTATGCCGACATGTCGGCATTACATCCCGAGTTAGTATTGCATCACTTGCCATTATTTCTAGATGCCAAGCCAGTAAAACAAAAGCTAAGAAAAATGCACCCACAAGTGGCATTGTTGGTTAAAGTTGAACTCAAAAAGTTGTTGGATGTGGGTTTTATCAAATCAATTGACTATGCTGAGTGGATATCCAACCTCGTACCTATTACTAAGTATACTGGACAGATTCGTGTATGCACAAACTTTCGAGACCTCAATAAAGCATGTCCTAAAGATGATTTTCCTCTGCCGAACATTGACATCATTGTGGACCTTACAGCTAGATATGAGATGCTGTCCCTTATGGATGGTTTCTTGGGTTATAATCAGATTCGTATTACCCCTGAAGATCAACACAAAACTGCTTTCACATGCCCTTGGGGTACATACTGTTGGACTGTAATGCCGTTTGGTCTTAAAAATGCAGGTGCTACATATCAAAGGGCAATGACAACAATATTCCATGACATGATACACACATTAATGGAGGACTATGTAGATGACCTTTTGGCAAAGTCATTGACAAGAAAAGACCACCTTTCAATATTGGACAAAGTTTTTAGGAGGTTGGAACAGTATAAGGTCCGGTTAAACCTGAAAAAGTGTGTTTTTGGTGTAGCATCAGGCAAGTTATTGGGATACATAGTCTCCCGTAGAGGAATTGAAGTTGATCCCACTAACGTCAAAGCTATATTGGATATGCCTCCTCCTAAGGGAATCAGTGACCTAAGAACGCTACAAGGTAGACTTCAATCCACTAGATGGTTTATTGCTCAACTTGCAGCTAGGTGTCAACCATTCCAGTATCTTCTACGCAAAGGGATCCCCTTTGTGTGGACAAATAAGTGTCAGGAAGCATTCAACCAGATCAAACAATATTTATTGTCACCTCCAGTTCTCATGCCTCCTATCCAAGGAAAACCATTAATTTTGTACATCTCTGCAACTACTTCAGCACTGGGGGCATTACTAGCACAAAATGACTATGAAGAAAAAGAGAGGGCCATATATTATATCAGTCGAACACTGGTGGGGTATGAGCTAAATTACACACCCATTGAACGTTCTTGTTTGGCAGTTGTATTTGCAGCCCAAAAATTAAGGCATTACATGTTAAACCATAAGACACATTTGGTAGCTAAGATCGATCCCTTGAAGTACCTCTTGAGTCGAGCAACATTGACTGGACGTTTAGCAAAATGGATTACAATCCTCAGTGAATATGATATTCAATATGTGGAACGAAAAGCCATCAAGGGATAGGTAATAGCAGACCAGCTCGCAGATGCACCAATACCAGATAGCCATCCTCTTACAACAAAATTTCCAGATGAGTCTGTATGTCACGCAGAATCTAAACAACCTTGGCAATTATACTTTGATGGATCTCACACTAATCATGGATCAGGAGCTGGAATATTATTCATTACCCCACAAGGAGACTCCATCCCAAGGTCATTCCGCATAGCATTTCCATGCACTAATAACATGGCAGAGTATGAAGCACTAATTATAGGACTCTGAATGGCTATCAAGTGGAAAATTAGGAATTTACAGGTCCTCGGCGATTCTCAGCTAGTTATAAACCAAGTCAATGATGAATATGAAACCAAAGATGAGAAGCTAATTCCTTATAAATGAATGGTTGACAGTTTCTTGACATATTTTCACAGACTATCCTTTGAATTGATTCCAAGAACACAGAATAAGGCTGCTGATGCTATGGCAACTATTGGATCTTTGCTTGATATTCCCAGCAATGTCCCACAGTTTGAGTTTTTGGTTGAGCAGTTATTGGTTCCGGCTTATGATGTCCCTGAATCAGAAATGGTCTATGAGCTTGTTGGTTCTAGTTCCTCCTGGTACAAGGACATTTTTGACTACCTTCATTCACAGATCCTTCCCCAAAACTTTTTCAATAACCAAAGGAAGTCCTTTATCCGCAAAGTTGCATGTTATACCATCATTAGCAACACCCTTTACCGTCGTAGCTTTGACAATACCCTTCTTCGTTGTCTCAACACTAATGAAGCAAAAGCGACCTTATAGGAAGTACATGAGGGTATATGTGGGTCCCATTTGAGTGGCCCAACCTTAGCTAAAAATATTATGAGACTTGGTTACTATTGGCCAACACTAGAAAAGGATGCACTAGAATTTGTAAGAACTTGTCGCCAATGTCAGATTCATAGTGATTTGATTCATGCTCCAGCACAAGAGTTGAGGCCGATCACTTCTCCTTGGCCTTTCGCACAATGGGGACTTGATCTCGTGGGCAAGATTCACCCTACATCCTCCAATGGACACAAATTCATTATCACTGCCACTGAGTATTTTACTAAGTGGATCGAGGCCATTCCACTCACTTACATTACCGGCAAACAAATCTCCAAATTCATCCTCAATTATATCATTTGTCGGTATGGCATTCCACAATCCATCATCACAGATAATGGTCGTCCCTTCAAAAACCATGAAGTCCGTGAATTATGTCAACGTTTCCATATTAGCCACCACTTTTCCACGCCATATTACCCACAAGGAAATGGTCAAGCTGAGGCATCTAATAAAACCATTATCAAACTTCTTAAAAAGACTGTCAATGACGCTGGTCATGACTGGCACATCCAACTCAACCCTGCTTTGTGGGCATACCGCACGAGCATTCGTACTCCCACTGGTGCCACTCCTTTTGCCCTTGTCTTTGGAGCCGAAGCCATCTTGCCCATAGAGGTCAAAATTCCATCTTTGCGAGTCTCCATGAAAGGCCTCATCACTGATGAAGAATACAGACAATCAAGACTACATGAGTTAGAAATGCTAGATGAACGCAGACAAAATGCATTGAATCATTTACGAGCATACCAAAATCGTCTTTGCAGAAGCTATAACAAAAGGGTGATGACTCGACAGTTTGACATTGGTGACTTAGTTCTCATGCAAAATCCCAAGAATCAGTCAAATAGGGAGAAGCCAGGAAAATTTGAGCCCAATTGGCTGGGCCCTTACGTCATCATAGCATCATTTGGTTCTGGAGCATATCAGTTAGCTACTCCTAAAGGTGAACAGTTGACAGAGCCAATCAATAGTCTACATTTGCGCAAATTCTATGCATAGCATCAAAAAGCTTGTCTGAAAACCAGTAAAAATACAAAAAAAAAAGAATAAAATGACAAAAATAAAGAGAAATAATTCGTCCAATAGTGAAAACCTGGTAAACAGGCGCTTTGGATAAGTACCATGGTGAAAACCTGGCAAACAGGTGCCATGTGTAGTCAGTCATTACTGTGCCATCTACTATCACTCTATCTACCTTTGTCCCTAATGAACATACTCTTTTTCGACATTCGCCATAACACTTTGTCCTAATATCATGATATTTCTATCCATGGCTGACAATAGTTGAAATCAAGTCTTGCATATTGTCCATTGTCCATGCTAGTCATGCCTTTTCTTTACATTTCATTTTTCCCTGGCTCATACTCAACTTGACTAGGGGCAAACTTTTATCATGAGACTGTAGTGGGTACCACACGTGATCCTAAAAATCAGAAAATGTCCTCAAAAAAGACTTAAAAACTCAGAAAATGTCCCAAAAAAGACCCAAAACCTAAAACATCCTAAAAAGACCCCAGTAAAAAATCACAGCAACGTCCCAAAAGACCTAAAAATCGAAAAAAGTCCTAAAAAATTGCCGTCCCCGAAAACACAAAAATTCCAAAACATAATCATGTCAGTCAACATAGTCACGTCAATTCAAGTCTTGATTAGTCTTTGTCATTGTCAAATTACGTTGTCTCTGCGCATTTGCTACGTAGACAAGGCTCATCTTCGAGCCCCCAAGACATTAGGTTAGTCCTATTAGGTTAGTCAAAATAAATCGTGACTCAATCTTTCATCAACAAGACAAAGTCTTTGGTCGTGTCGAACTACGAGGTCTCTGAGTGCATGACGTAGGCAAGGCCATTTGTCGATGGGCCCCCGAGGCCGCACTAGGTCAGTCCATTAGGGTTCATTGCACAATTTTTGCACACACATGAAACAGTCTTTAAACTTGAATGAACAATCTACCCAAGTGAACTTCGACAATTTGTCAAGGGAACATGACAATCATCTTGGCATATCAAAATCAGTCAATCTCAGTCAAACTTAGTCAAGCTAGTCAAATCTTGCTTACTCTTTAGATGTGTCCTTCTGAAGGGTAGCTCGTCATTTAATCATTCCCTAGGATGTGTCCTTCCTAGGCATCGTCATAATCATTCGACATTTTAAGCAATCCTCTTGACATTTAAGAACCACTCCTCTTGACATCAATGTCCTTTCAGATGTGTCCTTCTAAAGAACAACCCCCATCATTTATGCCTTAGGATGTGTCCTTCCTAGGCATCGTCACTATTACCTGGAATTTTGAGGGATCCTCTCGACTTTTGGGGGTTTCTCCTCTTGACATCAACATTATTCAGGATGTGTCCTTCCTTAATTTGGCAATTTTTAATACTTGTCATCTTGGCATAGTCAAAACCTTGACACCCTGGCATCTCGACATCAAACCAAACATCTTGACATTAAAACACTTGGAAAACACTTGGCACTTGTCTGTTGATTTTTCATCATGTTACTAGTTTTTCAGCGAGATCTCAACAACAGGATTTAGAGAAGCAGCGATGTATCATGACATTTGTCTTGTCTTTTGACACTCATGTTACTAGTTTCTCAGTGATGTCCTGACTCCAGGATTTAGAAAAGCAGCAATGTATCACAATGATGGTTTTGGCTTTATTTTGTCCTTTTTGGTAATCATGTTGCTAGTTTCTCGAGGATGTCCTGGAAATAGGATTTAGAGAAGCAACGCGGTTTCATGATTTGTCCTTCTTGTCTTTTTCTACTTGCGGTTGGTTATGACAAAAAGACTGGGGAAAATGTGCCTTTTTGTATGAGTCATGATCATCCTTGTCTGTGACTGCTTATCTCACGTGATGGTACAACCTTGCACACCTTGGTCTATGTCATATCATGGTGTTTGTTGGCCATTACAATAATCTGCCCAATGATGATAAATATAAAAATGTAAGTATGAAAGTTGGTTCCCCTATCTTTTTTTTCATCTAGCTTTCCATCTTCATCCTCCCTTCTCTTCCACGCTAATATCCATCCCCTTCCAAGCTAACATTTCTTCTATCTTTCATC
>VDFB02333652.1:105934-154886 GCA_007258455.2 Sequoia sempervirens | reverse complement strand
GAGAAGAAGACTAGTGCTGAAGTTGAAGAATTTGTAGAATACATCAAGAATATACATGAGAATGTCAGAGAACATATTAACAAGATGAATATGCAGTATAAGGCTAAGGCAGATCAGAAGAGGAGGTATAAGGAGTTTCGGATTGGTGATGAAGTGATGGTCCACTTGAGGAAAGAAAGGTTTCCAGTGAGAACCTATAACAAATTGAAGATGAAGAAGTTCGGTCCCTATAAAATTTTGGAAGAGGCATGATTCGGGGAATGCATATGAGGTAGAGTTGCCGAATGGATTCAACATTTCCCCTGTGTTCAACATTTCAAATTTGATAGAGTATCATGAAGGTGGCGCAGCGGAAGTATCAATGATGGAACAGTGTGGGATTCCAGCACCTACTTCAGAAAAGGAGGAGATTGAAGAAATCCTGGATAGTCGTGTGGGAAGGAGTACCAGGTAGTATGAAGAATATCCGGTGAAATGGAAAGGAAGGCTTGTTGAAGATTCATCTTGGTTGCCTAAGGCAGAGGTTGACCATTTGGGTTTTCCTCCACCATCTAAGATGTGATGGGGTCACTTCTCAAATTACCCTGGGTGTCTGATGCAGGAGCATCCAGTGGTGTAAGGGCAATCTTGCATCACCCAAAAATAGTTAAATTTCAAGTTTCTCAGTTTTTAGATGTTTTTACATTTTTGGATACCCTTTTTGTCATAATGAAATTCCCAATTTACTATTTTTATTTTCTGTTCCTGGGTTGAAAGATATTGCAGTTTTAGTTTCCCAGATTTGCACCTGAAAATCTTCTGATTTAGATTTGAGGCACTTAGAGTTCCCAGAACGGCTCCGAAACTTGCCAAAATTGGCGTAGTGGATTTTGAGTGCGTTATTGACTTTGAGACCTTTCCAACGGTTCAAACGGTTCGCGAATCGAAGTCCCAGATCAAAAGTTATGGCCCCAGGAAGTTGGCGCACTTTCTAGAAGGTACAATTGCAAATGTTCTTTTAAAATTTGAACTTCATGTTGTAAATTTTCGGCGCCAAACCGCCTAAACTCAAATTTGAATGTTGTTTTGGCTCCAAATTAATGAGGAGCTCTATCTATGGGTGGGTTTCTAATTTTTGGGTAACTTTTTGGGGACAAGCTCGCATATTGCGAAAGGGTGATTCTGTAGCTTTCTGCAACTTGCATGTGTTGTAGAACTTGGGGATTTGAGATCCTCTGCATGTAAGAAGCTCCATTTTCTAAATAATAAAATTATCCTCTTGTTTGTGGGTTATTTTCTAAGTCTCGGGCTGCGCCCTCATCATTACTTGAATGAATGCCAGAAATTTTGAGCTTCTTGCCTTCGTCCAACTCTGTCCTTTGGATACTTAGCCACAATTCACAGTGAATTTCGATTCCTTAGAGGCTGCATTTATCAAAATTTAGCACGCTCGAGCTCACTCTGGTTCATAAATGGCACTCACGCTACCATTCCTATCAACTTGCAAATTAATAGTAGTTGTCTCTTTGATGAATTCATCAGTCAAATCGATCTGGTGATAATTATTTCATATTTTGTCGAAGAGACTTTAATCACGTCTATATCTCTCTTTGATACATCCTTGACCATCTTTTGAGAAGCATCTAAGAGACATTTAGATTTCTCTCTTCGATGTTGTAGGGTCTCTTCAATATTTATATTTCAGTTTCTTCCCTTATGGTCCCCCTTTTACCGATAAGACTAACGGATATCTCTCGCCAACAAGCTTATGTCTCTTCAACATATCCTTATCTCTTCCTTCAATGGTATTACATGCTGATGATCTCTAGGCGACTTTGTCATGTTGAGGAGACTTGCGGTCACCTCTCTCTGATGTCTTAGTCTCATTGATAACATGTTCTTAAACTTGTGCTAGGATGTTAGGGAGACTTTTGATACTGTTTGCTCGATACTCCTGTGTCTCCTTGACATATCCTTGTTAGGATGTCGATGAGACCTTGTCCAATGTCTGTTCAATGTCTCTATGTCTCATCGATATTTTTCTCCTTGAATGTCAAAGAGACTCTCTTACTTCTCTCTTTGATATGCCAATGTCTTTTCAACATTGCCATTTGTCTGTGTTGTTTATTGGTGACCTATCATTTATTTTATGATAATCTCTCGATGTCTGAGAGATGTTTTTCTGTTCCCTAAATGTTGAATGCTCCATATAATATTTCGGTGAGACATGTTAGATTTTCTCCTCGACATGTCCATGTCTCTTAGACATATCATTCTTTAGGATGGCAAGAAGACATTTGAATATGTCTCTTAGACATTCACGAGTCTCATCTACATTTCACATCAACCTTTTCTGTTTGCATTGAAGAGACTATGGTGAGACTCTCTTCAATATAGCATTGTCTTGGAGACATGCCATGTGCTGCTATGGGAACACTTTAGAAAGGGAATTCACTTTAGTGTTATGACCAAGGGCCTTATTTGGTGGTTTATATTAGTGTCAGCCATTATGAAATGGAGATGGGACATATGGTGAGTGTGGGAAGATGGGTGAAAATGGAAGTATTCAAAATAACCAAGGTGGATTTTTGGCTCCAATAGGACCTTTAATATTATGAAACATTAGTGGTACTTAGTTATCAAATTTCAGTAAAGGATAAGTTTTATTAATTTTAATCATTATGTATGTAAATAATGTTATGAATATTTTGGTGAAATAATGTTGTTCCTATTTTTAGTTAATGACATCAACACATACTCTTCTAGGATATGGGAATTGCTATGGAAATTTTATCTCCTAAGGCTCTCACATTGGTATGAGCTAGTAATATAAATAACATTATGTAATTTTTATTTTATCTAACACCACTTAGTGTAAATGAATGATATTTATTTTTAGTTTGATTTGTTTCTTCATTATTTCCATAAGAGGAGGAAACTCCACTTTGTGAACCTAGCCCATCTAGGTAAATGAAGAGAATCAGAGGATCATTAATTTATGGCAAGTGATTATTTACTTATTTCATTTTATTCAAGATTTCTATACTATTGTATATATGGTTTAATTGCATTAATAGGTGGAGCTAAAAAAATTATTGAGCCTAGGAAGTCTATTAATTGGAAAAGGAAAGCTACCAATTATGATATTGATTCTCCATATTCTTAACAAAGAAAGAGTCATTGATCATTTAATGACACTCCATAATTACATATATTTTCACAATTATTGTATGCCTTCATGAAATGCAGATGTATATTTTTATTCTAATGTATATCATTGTATATACCTATATGGATTTATATTTATGTATTTATATTTTACCAATGTGTACAATTGTATTCCTTTATGAATTTATTTAGACATTCATCAAATGCATATATGACATTGTAGACCTTATAACACTATATAACATTTTCAAGACATTATGTATACCTTCATGGCCTTATTGAGATCTATATATATATTGCATGTATTCAAGGCTTAAATGGTTTAAATTATTTGAGTGGTTTGAATAATAAGGCTTAATATTACTTGTTAGGAGTGACAAAAAATTTTAAAAATGGTTTCAACACTAACTAAAAACTTTATATTATTTTTATGGTTGATAGTGATAAATATATATATGATTCTTTGATGGAACCTATACATTTAAGGATTCATCTCTCTTTTTCTCTCAATTTAACTATTTTCTATTTCAATGTATATCCATCTTATAGCTAGTAAAATCCTTTGATTATTTTAGTGTTTGAATAATGCTTGTATACACATGTACAATGATAAGGGAGCATATGTGAGGCTATAAATTCAAAAATATCACTTAAATTTTTTTTTGGTCTTATCTCTCTTAAGGGACATTGTTAGTATGATGTAGCTTGGAAGGATTAAGACACTTGGGCAGTGAAAAGACGTATCCAATAGTAGTAACCTACCCACCTAGAAATTTTGACATTTTTAGTTTAGTGCCACAATAGAAGTATATTTACAATAGACATGGCTTTGAAGAATACAAATTTTCATATCCTCATTGAGGTGATTTGTCAATGGTGGTTAATTCCCTATCAAGGAAGGCTTCTGAAAACTAGCACTTGAATTATTTGTTGGGAGATATATTGTCTCTTCTTCATAATTTTTCTTCCTTTGAAATTATGATCAATTGCTATAGGGAAGCTAACATCTTGGTGGATGCACTTGCTAATAGGCAATTGATTAGGGTTGAAGATTGTATAGGGTTGATGGTTTAGGGTATTGGGTTGAGGGTATAGTAGGGTTGAGGGATTAGGGTTGAGGGTAGAGGGTATAATGTTTAAGGGTTTAGGGTTGATGGTTAAGGGTTTAGGGTTGATGGTTAAGGGTTGAGGGTAGAGCGTTTAGGGTATAGATTTGAGGGTATATGGTTGAAGGATTAGGGTTGAGGGTCCAATGTATAGGGTAGAGGGTATAGGGGTTGAAGGTTTAGGGTTTAAGGCTAAAGGTTGAAGGTTGAGGGTTGAGGGATCTTTTGATGCAAGTGAAATGTAGGCAAGCAATTGAAGGCTAGTAAATATTGGGGAAGGATTTTTTTTCTAACACCCCTAATCCCTTAACCCCTAATCCCTGCTAGATCATAATAATTAGGCACTAAAGAAGGCTCTAAAGTAGGTGCTAAATTAGGTGCTAATGTGGCAAAAAACTCGGCAAAAACTAGGTGCTAGACTAGGCACTAACATAGGCACTAAACTAGGTGCTAAAATAGGTGCCAAACTAGGAGCCACACTAGGCACAATACTTGGCGCAAAACTCTGCACCAAACTCGGCACCAAACTCAACACAAATATAAGCGCTAATTGGTGCCTAATTTGGTGCCTACTTAGTTTGATTGGCACAATAAATGCCAAAAATAGCGCCATCTTGATAAATAGCGTTGACTTTTTCAAAAAATTGGAGAAAAATACATTAAAATAGTGGGTGGAAGCAAAAAATAGAGCAAAAAAGGGAGCTAATCATAGGGATTTGTTGTAGTGAAGAATGTCTTCATGTTAAGTATGCCATGGAATATGATGAGCATATGCAAAGAATGGCGAAGCTTGTTGCATGTGGAGCTACAATTGAGGCTGAATTTGGAAAAGTAATGGAAGGAGCACAACTAGCAAAAACTGTTCAGATGAGTGTTGTTTTTCATATTTTGTCCAGAGGGCGTCCTATGCCAGACTACCTAGAATATTTTAATTTATTATCTTTTTAGAGTGTTCCTAACTTTCCTAGTGCACATTGGTCAATAAACACTGGATGTGAATGGGCAAGCTATCTTGCTGCGATGGAAAAATAAGATTTAAAGGAGAAAGTAAAAGAGTTAAACTTCATTGCATTATCTTTTTATGAAGTTACTGCAGTAGATAATACTTGTTGGGTTTGTATGCATGTGTATATTGTAAAACTTGTCCACAAAGCTCATCTTCTTTGTGTTCATAAAATGAAGGAAAATTCAACATCAAAAAATCTATTTCAACTAGTTAAGAAAACTTTAAATGAAATTGGAGGTATGGATGACTTGACAATTGCCAAAAAGTTGGTGTGTGTAGGAGTTGATGGAGTTGCAGTAATGCAAGGTCATAGGAGAGGTTTTTACGTAAAGTTACAAACTACTTGTGCACCATACATGCTTGGAATTCACTACATGGCCTGTAGAATGAATTTAACATTTAGAATTGTAAGAAAGTATCCTACAGTATCAAAATTTGAAAATATAGTCCAAGAGATCTACGCATACTTCTACTAAAGTTTGAAACATTTTGCGGAATTTCAAAATTTTGTTGAAGGAATAACAAGAGGAAACAAGCATCTTAAGGATGTTGATACCAGATGGATCTCCTTGCATGGACCAACACAACGAGTTCTTTCAAAATATCGATCCTTGTTTGGAATAATGTACGAGAATCACAACATAGTAGACAAAGTTCCTAGCCTCTTACATAGATTAAGCGATATAGAGACACTCTTAACTTTAGCTAGTCTTCTCTCTATGATGGATGAAATGAAAAATATTATGAAGAAATCCCAAGAAAAAATTATGTATATCTATGAATATACCAAACTACGTAGAATGACATGCATGACCCTCGATAATCTATATCTAGATCTAACTTCTCAAAGTGCAAATTTTGTAAGCTAGCAGTTAATTACAAATTTGAATAATCTTGAAAATTATTCATAGTTTAATGCAAACGGGCAGTTATGTGTCTTTGTATGTGGATTTGAGATACCAATGCACCATTGTACGACGGTCAGGAACTCTACTAGAGAAGTACTTGTTACAAAGGAAGCTTTTAATGAAATTGTTAAATATGTTAGTGTTAATTTAAAGGATATTGCAAAATCTCTTTCCACAAAGATTTATCAATGATTCCCTCAATTTTATCCTCAATTTTGGACTCGAGGAAACCGAGATAGCCTAGGATTTTTTCATCAAAAAGTAAATACCTTGGCTAGACACTTTTCAAAAAGTTCAGAATACAATGGATAAACAATAGGAGGAATTATAAATGGAATTAAGCTTAAATAACAATCTAGGAATTTTACATTAAGTATGATTGGCTAGTTTGAATCCATGGAGAATCTCATGGAAGCAAGATCAATAACAAGGGCTTGGACAACCTTAGGTTAGAGTGAAATATTGTGTGATTCGATATCAAAATATTTCAAACTTTTTGATTTATGTCAAACAATGATATTGGGGTTGGTGGAAGATGAAAGAGTTTTCAATGCATTGGAGTTTTTGAAATAAAAGATAAGAAATAAACTAGACAAGAATTTGGAAAATTGCTTAAGGGTGTTTGGAACTACGTATAATTTCAAAACTTTTCCTTTTGAAAGGGAACTCACAATTTGGAAGTCCATATGCGAAAGAAGAGGGTTGTGCAACCCTTAAAACACTGCTAGTGGTGGCAGTAATAGTGGCACAAATGACAGTGACATAATGAATGTTGGATTCAAGATGCAGTTAAGCGAACATACATAAGGCGAAGAAAATGAAGACAAAACTCAGAATCAAGACGACTCTTTATCTCAACGTCAGAGTGAGGACCCTAACTTGATTTGGAAAATGGAAGTGAATTAGAAGTTTTTAGGTATTTATATTGCACTTCATGAATCATATTCCAAACTGTAATTGATGATATTTTATATTGTATTCCATGAAATTATGAATCAAATTGAATACATTAACATATTATGAATAATTTCATATTTTAATTTTGTCATACTGATAAGTTTTACATGTACTTAGTGATTCATCATTCAAATCAATGCTTAATGTTTCCTTGCTAGCATGGATTTGTGCATAAAATATAAAATTTGTAGTAAAGTAAAATTTTAATTTTTGATTTGATATGTGATTCTACATCAATCTTCAAACTTTATGAATTATTTTGATTAGTGCCTTATCCACAACTGATTCAAAAAATGAAATATACTGCAATAGACCAACTCATGGCTTCTTATAACCTCATCGCCTTACAATGAGAAACCATGTAAAGAACAACACTTATCACACTACTTATAAATTTCTATTGCATTCACACAATCTTTTAGAAATAACTGAAAGGAATATTAATCCATTCCTCGAATAGAAGCTAACAATTCAACATCCATAACACATGATGTGATATGACAACTTATAAATAGCCCTTGATTATTTTGAGTCAAAAGATAGTGAATACAATAATGGAGAGCAAGATAGGTCGATATTCAAAATTAAAGAAATACACTTAAGTATTTGAGTCATCTTTTGTTATTACAGAGAAAAATTACAACATTTCCTATCTATGTTATCAAATAGCTTAAACTGTGCAAAAAGAGCTTACAAAGATGCAAGATCAAAAAATTAGAACCCTTTGAATGAGGCTCGAGATTCCCTTTTATAACATAAGGGAAGTAACAAGCAAAGAACCTCATCCTAGACCTTTCTTCAACAACCAAAATCTTAGACATGAGGCATAGGAATAAAAGCATGGATCCACTCATAGGCCAGGTAACTAATTATACTTTTCATTCCATGCCTTAAACATATCCTTAGAAGGCCAGTCATGAGCTAAGAGCTTTTCTACATTCTTCAAATTTAGATGATACTTGGCATCAAGTAAAGCAATAGCTCCTCTCTACAATTTTTTTTCATCAATTGTTCTACATTGGCCATCCTGTTTGAATAGGAATTAAGTTGATTTAGATCAACTTTGTCATCTTTGAAAATTAGAGTGAGGAGTGTGGGGATTATAATATTGAAACTATCCTTCCATTTCTCTAGGGTCTTCAACTCCCCATTATCTTCTAATAGACGGGGTAAAACCCTTTTGTCAACATTTATCAAAGAGTTCATTTTTTCTCATGCAGCTTCAAAGACACTTTCCAAATACCCTTTATAATTCTATGCCATCTTGACAATCTCAAAAGTAATATGGATACCAAGTGGGGAATCAATGTGTTTGCAGACCCCTTATGCATACCTTCCAAATATGTAAATCTAGGATTGCATTGTTCAAATATACATTTGAGCCACTCTTGATCCCCACTTATTCTGGTAATGGTATCCTTCAAATTCAAATATGACACACAGGTATTTTCTAGCCTTCTTAAGATTGTAGTGTTTTCTCTCAGTTTTTTTTGTTTGTCCTTGATGTCAAAAGTATATGATGGTTTTTGGATTTTGGCATGTATTGTTTTCGGGTTTTAGCATATATGATGATATATGGATCTATTGTTTTAGGTTTCTATATGATGATGCTGATGTAAACAATGTTTGACAGTGTTTATCCTTTTGATAGGATGGTTTCACTTTCAGGATGATCCTTCCTTGTTGCTTGTAATAGGTATATTATCCAGTTATCAGCCTAATATGGAATTCATTAATATTAGATCATTATCAAGTTGATCTTGGCATATGATATTAGTGCATTGTACTTGGTTCATTTGCTTATATCTTCATGACATCATTGGTATATGATTGTTATACATTCTTCAGATGGTTGTGTCATTTCATATCTTCATGGCTCTTTCATATTACCTTGGTGTCACTAGCTATGACACATGGATTGGTATACATGGTATATGAAGTCTTTATCCGGTTCATATATTTCACATTTATAAAGGTTGTTGGCTTTGTTAAAAGGAAAGAGGAAACATTGAAATTGAGATACCAGGTCTCTTTGCACTTTTATTGAACAAGGGAAGTGACTTCATTTAAAAGACATATTGTGGTGCTATTATTATTTGGTTGGAAATATGGTATCAGGTTCTTTGTTTAATTGTCATAGTTGATATCTTATGTGGCGACAACTCATTATAGCTTTTTCCACACCATATTGATGTCAGAATTATTGCGTCTTTGACAACAGAATCCAAATCATTATGATGTTTTGTTTAAGTGTATTGGATTTCAAATGTTATCATGTTTTTGTAAAGTCTTCGCATTGACAAAGTTTTAGGGCAAAATCCTTTTATTGTTTCTTTATCATGGCTAAGTATGGAACCCTAGCCGCCATGGAGTGCATGATAATTTGTAGGTTTTTGGTTTCTTCACACAACCGACACATTGAAGGTTTATGTTTTGGTTTCTATGAGCTTGTTGGAAGTAAGAAAGGCTCAAAATTTTGTTATTTTGGCTTTGAGTCTGGTATGCTAGCTATGAGCTAGTATGAGCTATGACTGTGTAAGTTGGTCTACCTTTCAGCTGGATATTTACGATGGTCTTCAACAATGTTTTATGGTATTTGTTTCATTTTCTCCCATCGTGAATAGGTGAAAGAAAAACCTTCGCATACTTTTAATTTTTCCTTGAGATTTTTGTGCTAAAATAGTTGATTAATGGTATCAAAAAAATCCTATATTATTTTTTTTTGAAAAGAAAAAAATGAAACTATTTTATATTCTATCATTTGACAGTTATGGGTTCTGTGGTTAATGAGGGTTTTCAGTCATTGGGTATTATGCAAACCCTCCTGTGGTTTCTGACAGTTTCTTTGTAAGTCTGTTACTTGAGATTATATTTCTTGCTCAAATTGAATAATGTTAGTTGAAAGCCTGGGTAACCCTAACCCGAGATGGTTTACAATTGTTGAAACTGCTAATTTACAGTGGATTTAAAAAGGTGATTCTAGGTTTTTATTTGGGGTTACTGAAAGAAGAAGATGAGATTATAAGACAAGACTTATCTTTAATAGATTTGTGTACAACAGTTGGTAGTATTGAATATCTTTTATAAATGATTTGAGAGAGGAATATGAAGCTTTAGACACATTATGTAAAATCTATATTGCATTGAAAATATTTTATTATGATTCTCATATTATTGTATTGAAGGAAGATGTTGATACACACCATTCTTCAATGTGCTTAATCAAAATATACATAGTCTTCTATTGAAATTCTAGAGTTGCAAAATATGCACTTCTAGGGTTCTGATAGGATGCTATAATTGTAGTGCATTACAAGAAGTTGGTGCTTCTTGGAATGGGTGTTCCTAAGTTTGTAAGGGGTTGGTGCTCCTTGGAATGGGTGTTCCTTTATTTGCAAGGGGTTGGTGCTCCTAGAGTTGCTCTAAATTTTTCCTGTAAGGCATTGTAAACAGTGATTTCATTTAAGCCAGTAAGGCATCATTTTGGAGTGTTTTTTCTACCCCAAGAGGGTTTTCCACTCATCAAATTCATGGTATTATAGTGTTATTTCTTTGTTATGACAATATTTCTAGATTGTGATGTTTGTCCTTATCAGTTCATAGTTGATTGCCTTTTCATTTCTGCAAATGTTCATACTGAAGCTGGCTTGTTAATGTTATGAACAGTCATTCAAGTGAAAGAATAAATAGCTCATTTAAGCCTATCCATACCATTGTATTATTCATATGCTTAGTTGATACACAAGTCAAGTCTTCTTTACAAACTATTATTGTCTTCTTGACTCTAAACAAACATAAATTCTTGTTTTTGCAAAATTTTGTGACTTTCATAAATCACTGATTCACCCCCCCTCTTAGTGATTTCAGTTTTCCAACAATTGGTATTAGATCGTAGGGTCCTCATATAGGTCTAATCAATCTAGGATTGATTCTAGTCTTGGAAGTTTGTCAAATATATCACAAGTTCAAGATGGTATTTATGTCTGATGGTATAGTCTATGTGTCTTATGGAAACATATATGATTTCGATTGATGTTGGTGTAAAGAGATAGACCATTGCATAAGCCTAACCAAATTAAGGGATTTCAGGTAAGTGAAGTACTATGGGTAAGTGCAAAATAAATAGAAGTAAAAAGAAAAACACTAGTTTCAAGTCTAGTGAAGTTTTGTCTCAAGCAATACCCCTGCCAGTTAATACTAAATGTGATCCCGTAATTGGTGAAAAAGGAGATCACTTAGTAAGTGAAAATGAATACGAAGGTGATGAGTTTGAGGTTGATTTGGAGGAAGAACTGCTTGCTGCCTTAGATGAACTTAAGAGTCTTAGAAAAGAAAATTAGGATCTTATGGTACGCCTACAAGAAAGTGTCAATGTTAATAAAGCTATAATACAAGATCATAATAATGATAAAAAGATTATTGAATTTCTGAAAGCCCAAATGGTTGATATAAAAAAGACTAAAGAGGGATTGGAAGCCAAGTTAAAAGACAAGGATGAATTGTGTAATAAACTAGAAAATGAGGTTAATTTATTGAAGAAAAGTTCAAATAATGATTCCTTGTTAAAAGAACTAACTCTTAAAGATGACATGATTATAAGTCAAAAAATTGAAATTGAAGAATGTAAAAGGATAATAGATGTTGTAAGGTCTGATTTGGAGGTTAAAAATATTGAATGTCTAAAATTTGAAGAAGTATTGCATTAAGGAAAGAGCTTGAAAGTGTCAAGGTTCAACTAGGTAAAAGTCAGAAATTAGATCGTAGCACTAATTTATTGAATGAGATGATTGGAAGACAAAAGCATTTTAAGGATCCTACAGGAGTGGGATATGAAGTTGGACAAAGCTCTATAGAAGAATATAAACATGAGACAATGTTTTCTACTACAAATGGAAAGAAGTTTACAACCAAGAAAACACCAAGAGTGAAGGTTGATATTGGTCACCATATTGTTGCTGCTTAGACAAAAGATAAATGGGTTGATGAAAGGACAAAAAGGCCATCAAGATATCCATTTATCAGGTATAACCACTCTCAATTTCATGGCTATTTCTATTGTTTTCATGCTTATGGTCATAAAGCAAAAAATTGTAGGAGGTATGGAAGATATGATAAGAGAAGTTTTGGATCGTCAAGAAAGTATGATTTATTTACTCCTCAAATTGGTTATAATATCACATGCTTTAAGTGTCATAAATTTGGGCATAAGGCACAACAATGTAGGAGTAAGTTGAAGGCATCATTTAAAAATAACAATGTAGATGCATTGACCAAGAAAAAGAAAGGGCCCATACGGGTCTGGAGAAGAAAGAAAGGAAAGGAGAAGGAAGGACTTAGTCTTGTGAATGATGCACAAGGATCATCTCTTAGCATTTAGTGGTTGTTTGGTTTTAGGGGGAGTAATCCAAAGTTTTATTTTATATCCCCAAGAAGTCTTAGAATGTAGTGGAATAAGTTTTTGAAGTTTTGGTGTAGTTTTTCTGCTTCATGAACCAGGATGACTTTGGAACAAGTACTGTGGTGTGTGTAGCAATCAACATAACAATAATTTTATGTTTCTTATTGGATATGTATTCCTTACACTTTGATAAGCCATTATACATAGTATTCATGGTGTTTCTTTATGGTTCACAAGCTGAGTTATTTGATAGCTCAAAGTTACTTAATACATTCCAAATTACTTGATCTTGTGCTAATTCTAAAGGATAGTTGTCAAATGATTGGTGATATATGTCAGTCATATGGTCTAATGGTGATACAGGGTATTACAGAAGTGTTTGAAAAATACCATTGTTTGAACAGACCATGGTACAATTCTAAATGTTGCAGATTCTGGAAGTTTGTTTGTGTAATCATTTGATTAATAGATTTCTGATTGACAGTGACTCTTCTTTGACAGAGCCTCTACTTAATAGCAGTGGTGTTGATCTTCAAAATTTTGTGATGCAGGTCATCTATACTAGTTTGGAGTTGCGTATTCATGATAAAATTTGCAAGAGGTTGCAGATTTAATAATGTGTTTGGTGACACAACATTGCACTCTTAGGACAGTGTTCATCCTTGGTTCAATTTTTTGTTTCATGTTTGATATATGTTGGATTTGGATTCTTGGTATCTTCCTTGAAGCATGATAGACAAATTAGAAAATAATGTATTGATGCTTCTTTCTTTGGTCGTGAGTCCTCAGTCACATAAGATAATGATTCATATTGACAGTGGTGTGTTGATTGTTGACAACATTTTTGTTCAAATGACAGTGTATAAATCTTAGTATTCAGTGGATGGTTTATGAACATGAGATGTCAAGATTTTTCCATTCATGGTAAGTAATGATATTGGAACATAAAGTTTATATCACAAGCATCTACTTATCACTGCATTCTTTATATATTCTGTTAAGTAATCTGTTATGATAACATGTTGTTGGTATATTATCCAATGGTTTCAATGTTTGATGTTATGAAACTACATAAGCATGGAAGAGGAGATGTGTGTGTGAAACACACAAATATTGAAGAGTAGATACCTTGCATTGGGGCTAGTCTACACTGTATTCAGGCTCATGATAACACGATATAATTATTCTATTTAACAATGTAATTTCTTGTTACTAGCTGCTTCCTTGGGGTCAATAATGCTATGTCTGACCATTTCAATGCTTTCCTAAGTCTATCTTTCGAAGGTTTGTGTTTTTTTAAGCAATATTTAATGGAAAGTCTATGGAGTCAGGTTATGGTTTTTGAAACAATGAATCTTGAGAATTACAATGATGTGCTTGATCATTCAGATTTCCTGTTATTGACAGAGTATATAAAGCATGTTTTGTTTATGTTTTGTGGTGCGAGCAGTGGCTTTATAGTGGTGTTATTTTTTCCATACACAGTAAAATGGTTTTTGGAACCTTGCTCTAGGATGGTCCTTGGAACTTTGTTTGATGATAATGTATCACAACTGCTTGGTATATGAAAATAGTAGTCTTGCAAAACTTTCAATGTTACTTGTAGTTAATGAATATCCTATTGCTTGGTGATAATGGTTCTTTCTTGTAACTTCTTTGATGTTATTATCAAAAGATGAGAAGGGCTTAGTTGTTAGATAT
Source organism: Sequoia sempervirens (assembly GCA_007258455.2). Taxonomy (NCBI): domain Eukaryota; kingdom Viridiplantae; phylum Streptophyta; class Pinopsida; order Cupressales; family Cupressaceae; genus Sequoia; species Sequoia sempervirens. The sequence continues at coordinate 140,663 of VDFB02333652.1, read as the reverse complement.
GGTATTAATGTTGACCCGTGGAAGGTTACTTGTACATTATTGTGGCTTTGATCAAATGTTACTTGTAGGGGGAGCAAGTAATATCTCTATGAAAAAGCACAAGATGAAACATTGATATTGGTTAACAGTGCTTTGTTTTCTAATATTGATACATAGGGATAGTTAGCCTTGGTTTGAGTTTTGGATAGTGGCAGTACAGTGGAAGATTTTGTTTGGTCTATCAATGACAGTGCATATTATGAATCTCTCTTAGAGCTTTTCATGCTTAATCTTACCTCTATTGATGTTGTTGGTATTATTGGGAAAGTTATGTGCATGGCTCAGTGAAATTTTAGTGATGTGGTTTAGGGGGAGCTTGGTTCTATGGTTTCTCATTTATAGCTCTTATATTTTTGCTGCTCTATTGCTCTATTTACAGCTGGTTATTGTGTTGGACAATTGGTTGGTCTCAATTGTTTTCTGGCATCTCACATTCACCTCTTTCATTCTTTGTCATTGAGGCAAAAAGGGGGAGAGAACTTATGTGTTTTTCCATCAAGGACAAAGGGGGAGTTTTTTGGCTCTTAGTTGTTTTTGTTTGTGATTGATGTCAAAAGTATATGATGGTTTCCAAATTTTGGCATCTATGGTTTTTCGGGTTTTGGCATATATGATGATATATGGATCTATGGTTTTAGGTTTCTATATGATGATGTTGATGATGGCAGTGTTTGACTGTGTTTATCCTTTTGACAAGATGGTTTCACTTTTAGGATGATCCTTCCTTGTTGCTTGTCACAAGTATATTATTTAGTTATCAGTCTAATATGGACTTCATTAATATTGGATCATTATCAAGTTAATCTTGGCATATGATATTAGTGCAATGTACTTGGTTCATTTGATTATATATTCATGGTATCATTGGTATATGAGGTTGTCATACATTCTTTAGATGGTTGTGTCATTTCATATCTTCATGGCTCTTTCACATTACCTTGGTGTCACTAGCTATGACACATGGATTGGTATACATGGTATATGAAGTCTTTATTCGGTTAATGTATTTCACATTTATAAAGGTTGTTGGCTTTGTTAAAAGGAAAGATGTCACATTGAAATTGAGATATTGAGTCTCTTTGCAATTTTATTGAACAAGGTAAGTGACTTCATTTAAAAGACATATTGTGGTGCTATTATTATTTGGTTGGCAATATGGTATCAGGTTCTTTGTTTAACTGTCATAGTCAGAAACTTATGTGGCGACAACTCATTATAGGTTTTTCCACACCATATTGATGTCAGCATTATTGTGTCTTTCACAACGAAGTCCAAATAATTATGATGCTCTGTTTAAGTGTATTGGATTTCAAATGTTATCATGTTTTTGAAAAATCTTCGCATTGAAATTTTTTTAGGGAAAAATCCTTTTATTGTTTCTTTATCATGGCTGAGTATGGAACCCTAGCCGCCATGGAGTGCATGATAATTTGCAAGTTTTTGGTGTCTTCACACAACCGACGCATTGAAGGTTTATCTTCTGGTTTCTATGAGCTTGTTGGAAATAAGAAAGGCTCGACATTTTGTTATTTTGGCTTTGAGTTTGGTATGCTAGCTATGAGCTAGTATGAGCTGTGACTGTGTAAGTTGGTCTACCTTTCAACTAGATAGTTACGATGGTCTTTAACAGTGTTTTATGGTATTTGTTTCATTTTCTCCCACCGTGAACAGGTGAAAGAAAAACCTTTGCATACTTTCAATTTTTCCTTGAGATTTTTCGTGCTAAAATAGTTGATTAATGGTATCAAAAGAATCCTATATTATTTGTTTTTTGAAAAGCAAAGAATGAAACTATTTTATATTCTATCATTTGACAGTTATGGGTTCTGTGGTTAATGAGGGTTTTCAGTCATTGGTTATTATGCAAACCCTCCTATGGTTTCCGGTAGTTTCTTTGTAAGTTTGTTACTTGAGATTATATTTCTTGCTCAAATTGAATAATGTTAGTTGAAAGCTCGGGTAACCCTAACCCAAGATGGTTTACAGTTGTTGAAATTGCTCATTCACAATGGCTTTAAAAAGATGATTCTAGGTTTTTATTTGGGGTTACTGAAAGAAGAAGATGAGATTATAAGACAAGACTTATCTTTAACAGATTTGTGTACACCAATTGGTAGTATTGAATATCTTTAAAAAATGATTTGAGAGAAGAATATGAAGTTTTAGACACATTGTGTAAAAGTTGTACTGCATTGAAAATATTTTATTATGATTCTCATATTATTGTATTGAAGGAAGATGTTGATACACAACATTCTTCAATGTGCTTAATGAGAATATACATAGTCTTCTATTGAAATTCTAGAGTTGCAAAATATGCACTTCTAGGGTTCTGATAGGATGCTATAATTGTAGTGCATTTAAAGAAGTTGGTGCTTCTTGGAATGGGTGTTCCTAAGTTTGTAAGGGGTTGGTGCTCTAAATTTTTCCTGTAGGGCATTGTAAACAACGATTTCATTTAAGCCAATAAGGCATCATTTTGGAGTGGTTTTTCTACCCCAAGAGAGTTTTACACTTGTCAAATTGATGGTCTTATAGTGTTATTGCTTTGTTATGATAATATTGCTAGATTACAGTGATGTTTTTCCATATTAGTTCATACTTGATTTCCTTTTCATTTCTGCAAATGTTCATACTGAAGCTGTCCTGTTAATGTTATGAATAGTCATTCAAGTGAAAGCATAAATAAATCATTTAAGCCTATCCATACCATTGTATTATTCATATGCTTAGTTGATACACAAGTCAAGTCTGCTTTACAAACTATCATTTGTCTTCTTGACTCTAAACAAACATAAATTCTTGTTTTTGCAAAATTTTGTGACTTTCATAAATCACTGATTCACCCCCCCTCTCAGTGATTTCAGTCTTCCAACATGTAGATAGTCTATGCTCCAGGATGCACGTTGCAATGCACAAATTATCCTTTTGCTGATTTTTCTGAGTATTCTTCAGCTACTCTTCCAACATTTGAATCTTTTGTTTAAGCTCTACATTTTCAATCATCACATGGGCAAGGGGAACTATAGAAGAGGATCTCACTTCCTGCATTCTTTCAAGAAGGGATGTGTTTTGAGCCAATAATACCTGCTGCTGGTTGTAAGCTTCCATGAGATCATTATGTTCCTTCAACAATGTATTATTTCTTTCTTGCAACCTTTGAAGAAAAGCTTCATTTTAAACTTTGCAACATCTACCACTAATGCTACAACTTCAGGGGCAGAGGTGTTAGGTACCCTCTTTACAATCAAGTTCCCTTTGATATTTGTCGATGCTTCAACAATCGTAGGATTTTTTGTAGTTGGGGCAAGGGCCCAGATTGCAAGGGCTTCCCAATGTGGGTTGAACCCTGATCTTGACAATACCATCTCTACTTCCTCTTATGTGGAGAGAACTTCTCTTTCTTGTTTCCTAATAGTTTCAAAGATAATTGTAGAAGCAATATCCCATTCGGGGAGTAGTAGCAATCCACAATCTTGTACCATTCTCCTCCCTTTTGTAGGTGTAATGTTTTTGGTCTCAAAATTCATTTATGCCCTTACCTTTGTAGCTACTTCATCATGCTTTTCTCTAGGCACATCTATTTGTGCTCATTGAAGTCTTTTATGGTACTCCTCCCTCTTTGATTTCAAAAAAAACTCTTTAAATTCCTGGGATTTTACATTGAACTCATCATTAGAAATGAATTGTGAACATTCCAATTCCCTCACATCATTGAGGTTATCTCTCTCCATAGCCATGTCCAACCCAGACCTTTTCTAAAGAAGGCCAGTAATATTTGGTCTTGAGGGGGATGACATATATTGTTGAATTTCATCATCCATGGTGATATGAAAATATTCACTTTCATTTGGATTGATGGGATTGTCAACCAACAATGGCAATTGTTCAACTTTCATCCTCTTTTGTGGTTTCTCTCTTGAGGGAGAATCAAAATCCACACTGATTATTTGAAGGGAAGGAGAGGGAGTGACTTGTGGTGGGTCTGATTGCACAGTTTATCTAATAATAGGCCCCTAGGGACTTTTAATAGAAAGGTCAGGTCTAGGCTGCTTTTCTTGTTTCTCTTCTAGGGTAGGGGCCTTACCTACAACTTAGCCAAAATTATTCAACATTGCCTCAATCGTGGAAATTGGGTCAACAATATCAAAAAATGCTTCATGATAATCCTTATCATTCTCTATTTTGGAAATCTCTTCCTTGATGAATGCAATCCATTTCGCCTTTATGTTCTTTTTACCTTAGATTCATCCTTGCAATTTCTTATGACATTTTTATTTTCATCAACCTGATGGAAAAAATTGGACCTTCTGATACTTTTTCTGACCTCACGCATGAAACCTCCAAGGTCAAAATCATTGAATTTTAATTCAAACAACTTGTATTCCCCAAGAATTTCTTTCATCCTACCTAAGCCATCTCTAGTTGAAGTGAAATTTGAAAAGGCGGTAACATAAGGGAAAAAAGACCCTTTCTTTTGTTTCCTTAAATGAAACTGATCAGTCTCATTCAATTGCCAAATAATTTTGATGAATTCCAACCTGGGTGACACATATCTAGGTAGCACATGGGGGGATTGAGGGAACCCATATATATTCTAATAACAATTGAGGTTTCATTTAGGTAATAATCTCCCCAGTTAGGTAGTACTCCTAGCTCCGACATCTTTTTGGGCCTAAGGAAATCCAAAGTTTCCTTGTGCAATATGATTCTAGGTAGACCCAGTCTTTCCATGACTTGTCTTACAAAGCAAATCTAAAAAAAAAATATAGTCAGACTCACTACATTGTTTGTCCCAAACATGGGTCCAACATTGCACTAGGAGATCATTGCCCTCTTTATCTTTCATGTTCAGTTGTAAAACTCTACTGAAATGATCTTTCCCTTTGCAAAAAATCATATGGAAAAGGAGAGAATACCACATGAAATTCACCTCCAGGTCGTTACCACTTTTCCTTCTCTTGATGTCAACCAGTGGATTGTGAATAACCTTAGCTAAAAAAATTGGCATAGTCAAAGTCACTATTGACAAAAGGATGTTGTATATCAACAAGCATATACATAAGAGGTACCTTCATTTTTGAGCATGCATCTTCTCCCAACACCTGGCATAATGCCCAATATGTTGCTCTAAGATAGTCTTCAAAATATTTGACATCAAAAGGCTCAAGTTCGTTATCAGGGATTTTTAATGACTTCCTTTTGAAACCTTTCCATCTAAACCTAGGGATCCATCTCACTCTGAAGCTACTTTGTCTTGGTGGTATTTTCTTCTGAAAGAAGCAAGGTCTATAAACTTATTTGTGGCCACATTGAGTCTAAAAGCCTTAGAAATAAACTCCTTGGTTATATCCATTAGGACACTTCCATCCAATACTCTAAATACTCTGATATTTTCATCATACTGAGAATCTAATGAGTTCCACATTTATAAAGACATTAGGAACAACTAGCTTCCCCAAATCATAGGTCCATACATTAGAGATAGGGGAACAATGATATCTTTTTCCATACTAGTGTAGGAACAATTCCCACCCAGTGACTGTGTCATCCTAGTTCTTTAGCTCAACATCTTTGGAGTTTTTGGCTATGTATAGCATCCCCTCTATTGCATGAGGGCTGAGGTTACATTGGCATTGAGGGTGTTTTGAGGAACTTGACAACTAGGCCAAAATATCCTCCTCAAAGGGTCTTTTACATGTAGAGCTAGAGGACTGGGTGTTTGACCGACTCATAATTCCAGAATGATTTTAAAATTGATTTCTACAATATCTTGTTTCAGTAAAAAGAAAGATTTATTATGAGCATCACGACTAACAATGGTGATTTTTTCCAACAAGGGTGTACCTATTTTTTAATTGTTTAGAGCTCAAGTTGACGCAGAACGAGCATACCTCTACGGTTTTTGCTACTATGCTAGACCAAACAAATGAGACGACCAACCACATTGAACTAAAAATTTAAGAAGGAAATTAACTAAAAAGATGAGCCATTATCCGTCACATCCACCATTACTTCTAGTTCGCACGAGGGAAATTCATTCATCTACCTATTTATTGATTTTGAATGTGGGCCATCCATCTAGAAGGGACGTACAAATCTCAATGATGAGTAAGCCCTTTATTTTCTTGAAAAGGATGCAACTTTCCCCTCTCTCCAATAGGATTATCCCACGTCCCATGTGAGAATATCATCACAAAGTGTCCTATGATTCTGCAACCAAGAAAAGGACATTTTTCTATGGGTCTGTGGACCTGCATAATCCTTTATCTTCTGCCATGTTGAAACATTTAGTGGAGCCTTGATTTTCTTGAAAAGGATATAACCGTCCCCTCTCAGAAAATAGGATTCTCCCATTTCCCACGTGAGAATATTGTCATAAAGTGTCCTTCCATAATTTCACAACCAAGAAAAGGACATTCCGCTATAGGCCCACAGACTTGCAAAATCCTTTATCTTCTACCACATAATGAACATAAAACAATAAAATCACAGAAAAGTAAAGGTTTTGATCTTTTGATTTTATATCTGATTCTATCAAAGATTTTAACTTTAAGATTTAGATTGACCAGTGCCTTATCCACACAGAGTCTAGAAATGTAATAAAACCCCTACAATAGACCAACCTTTTGGCTTCTGATAACCCTGTTGTCTTACAACAAGAAACCAACAAATAAACAATATTATCAAACTACTTGAATAGAAACAAAAAAATCACACATTCATAACACAAAAGGTGAAATGTGAACCAAAAGATAATCCTTGATTATATTGATTCAAGAGTAATGAGTACAATAATGGAGAGAATGATAAGACAGATATACACCATAAAGGATAATGCAATGAGCATTTAGGTCATCTGTTGTTATTATAGAGAATTTTTTTACAACATTTCCTCTTTGAGCTTCAATGGAATCAACTATACAACCTAAGAACTACACCAAGACTTACAAAAGATAAGAAGTAGAACCCCTTGAATGAGGCCCAAAATTTCCTTTTATAAACACAAGGGAAGCAACAAGCAAAATGCCTCATTCAACTGCCAAAAGCAGTTCAAAATTTAGAACAGACAAAGGTGGTTCAAAAAATTGATAGCCACTCCAAAACTAGTTTGGAGGTCACCTGCAACATTAAAGTCAGTGTATGGTAGAAGATATTCAAAAGTCCTTCCTATGGTGGATTGGACATCTTTGATATTCCTTGTATGAAATGCCCATGCAACAATTATATCTAGTGGTTGGGAGCTGATTGAAACAAAAATCAAGTTGAATCACCCTAATCTTCCATGTGTTCTACTTGCTCAATTGAGGTGTCAATACTTAGTGACAAAAAGATGTTGACCTCCTCCAAATGTGCCCTATAGTCATTTCCAATCAAAACTTGCACTAGGTATGGAAAACCAATCAAACTATACTCCAATTTTATGAGTGCATCCATACTGGCATTTAACTGGTCAACATCAACCTCACCCTCCTTATTTATCTTATTGTGCATGGGTGTGAGGAGGTTGGAAAAATTTGATCTCCATTTTGCACATGCCACCATTTCCCCCTCATTGACCAAAATTGGAGGCATATGGAGTTCCTCAAAGCCCTCAAAGGTATTAAGCTCCCTTTTCATTAAATATCTGTATCTATTGTGATGACTCATCATGTCATCCAAACAATCTGGCTCCTTCAAAATGTTAGATATCAAGTTGCCATCAAAATTTAAATTGCTAACCAACAATCTCAATAGCTCTACTCCTTGGGACCACTTGAGTTGTGTGCATTTCCATCTCATCCATATCTAGTTGTGAGAAGAGAAAGCATCCTTCAATTGTACATAACTATCCCACTCTTTATCTACATGGGAGAGGATTTTGGACAACATATATCCCATAATGTTGTCCACCACATTAGAGGTCTTCTTTGTTGATGCTTCCTTTGCCAACCTGACCTCTGAGATTCTCTGTTTCAGCTTCTCCTTGAGTTCCTTTATCTCTACCTCTAATTTATTTCTTTTATATGAGGCATGAGCATCCTCTATTTATTGTGGAGGGGGCAATGACCCCTAGACTGCATTGAGCCTTTGCTCAAGGTTTTGATTTAGGGCATTTTCCTTGTCTAGATCAACTTGCAACTTCCTAACAGTTGCCTATGTGAAAAGAGCTGCATTGAATGTTAAAGAAGCTGCTTATGTAGCACTTGTGTCTCCAACTCTCCTAAAAACAAGATGCCCTATAAGCTCATTTAGGTTGGATATGACTTGTGGCTTATTAGTCTTAGAGAAAATTGACTAGATAGCCAAGGTCTCATGTCTAGGGTGGAATCTAGACCCAAAGTATAGACCTTCAAATTATTCTTTTGGCCTCAAAATTGGATCCTCACCCTGATGCTTACTTATTGCATCAAAAGCAATGGCTAAGGAAATATCTCAACCTAGTAGCAACAAAAATATTTCCTTCTTCACCAACTCCCTTTCTATCTTAGGAGTCATTCCCTCCATCTCCTGCTTTACCCTTTTCCAAAAATTCTCAATGGTGGAAGGTTTTGCTTCTACTTAGAGAAGCTACCTATAGTGATGGTTTCTCTCAACTCTTGTCCCTTGTTCTTGCGGACTAGGTCCTTGAACTCGCGGGTGTTGATAAATGCCTCATCATTAAAAACTCCTGGCTAGCCCTTGCCTGGATGTCATTAATGACATCCCCACCAGTCTCAAAATTGATGATCAAACTATCATCTGTGGGCCTCTCAATTAACATCCTAGGAGGAGAAAGTTCCTGTTGGATCACTAATGCATCTTCATCCATCTCCTCAAGATAAATTAGGCAATCAACCAAAGACCCAATAGTTGGATCAATAACTTGTAATGGGGTTACTGGCTGGGGGCTTTGGGGTACTTCTAATTTGGATGAAGAGGAAGCACCTGAAATTCTTGGATGCATCTGTGGGACATCGGCCAAAAATTGGCCAACATTATCAAGCATAGTCATCATCTTGACTATGTGGTCCCTTATGTGTAGGAATGACCCTCTGAAGGATGGGTCAACCTTCATCCTTTTGTTCTCTGTAATTTGGATCTTGACTCATAGCTCCCTTCACTTGGTTGCCTGGCTCTCTGAGGAGAATTTCTTGATCAGGTCTTCAATGTTATCACGTACATGATGATAGGTAGACAATTTGTAGATACCCCTCTCTTTGTTGATGAAGCCTTCTAGATCAAATCTTCTAACTTTTTCCACCTTTAATTTGTAGGGGAGCAACTTCTTTGGGATCAGCTCCATACCATCCCTTTTCAGTGCCATGAAATTTGAAAATGCTACTGCAACAAGAAGAAGTGCATGCTTCTTCTTATTCCTAAAATGAATCTCATCAGATTCATTTAGTTGCCACATGATCTCAAGAAAGGCCAATATTTTTGTCTCCTTGTGTTGTGCAACGTAACACTCGGGTTTGTGACATGGCTTAACCACCTCATGTCGATTCATTAACTCTAATGATTGTATTAGGCATTAACATGCTGATGTTTTGGTGCAACAACAACTGTCTTTGCAACAACTGGTATTAGAGCCTGGGTCATGGGTTTGAACCTCTTGCTTGCGCTGTGGGGATTGTTGCAAGGTGTGCGCCCTTGGTCTCCTTGTGATATGTAGTGTAACGCTCGGGTTCATGACATGGATTAACCACCTTCCATGGATTCATTAATTATGGAAATTGTATTGGACATTAATAGACCTTGATCTTTTGGTGCAATGACAACCATCTTTGCAATAGATTCTTTAGTGATAGTTTTTCCAAAAATATGCTAAAATGCAAATGCAATTTAAATGACAATGTATGAAAAAAATGATAAATTTTTTGAATGCAATTTTGAATGAAATGTTGATCTAAATGACTGGAAAAAACTTTACTGCAAGATATTATGCATAATGTATGCAATATTTTTGGATTTTTATGAGTTTAAATAATGCAAACATGTAATATGTAACCCTAAATGTAACTTATATCTAGGGTTTCAAAAATCTCCAAATCAGAAAGGTATGATGTACAGAGTTAAGTTCACCAAAATGAAATGTGGTGAACAAGACACCTTAACAACGTCAGGTTCACCAAAATGAAATGTTGGGAAAAGGGGGGTCATTAAGCAATAAGGGGGTATTTTCTCTATTTATTCCAAGTTCCCTAAGACATTTCATTAGGAAGGAGATCACATGGTGTAGAATTGACTTTCAACCTCAATGGTGAGTCAATTAGACCTGGATCTTAGTCCTTAAGATAATAAGATAGATTTAAAACCAAATTGAAATGATATGTAATGATTAAACTAAGTGAACTATAAGAACTAGAACATGAAATGAAAATTCTTGAAAGTATAGAGACTGTAATCACAATTTGCAGGAAAATATGAGAAGGGTTAGGACACATGTATTAGGACCATCAAAATTTGATTTTGAGCTTTGTTGAAGGACAAACCTTCACCCTAGGGCGAATGGGTCTTGGTTAGGGATTTTGAAAATTCTTTTGGCAGTCCTCTGAGGTAGCATCTTAGATTCTATTTTGCACAGGTTTGACTATCAAAAAGCTCGAAATAGAGTTTGAATCCAAGTTTTCATGGCTTGACAACAATGAATGCAACAAATGCAAGAATGCAAAATTTCTCTTCAAGATCTTCAATCCTTCTTCAACTTGTAATCTACACATACAAAGAGAGGTAAAAATATTTTGTTTGAATGGGGGTTTTCTTTAGTCAAATCCCATGTTTGGTAGTTAAACCTTGATAGAAAGATAATGATAATGAAGAAGGAAATGATGAATGAACACTTTCTTTCTATAACTCACCAAAATTTTAATGGCTTCCCTAAGAGGATTGAAGACAAATATATCACTCCAAGTAACTTGATATTGCTTTGCTTGATGAATTTAGACACTTGAAAATGCTTGGATGCTTTAGGATCAACAATGCATGTTAGCCTTCACAAGATGACATGAACACACATAAACTTGAACATGATGATAGGATCTTGATTGTTGCAACAAATGACTGATAAATATGCTCTTGAATGCTCTTGACAATAATATTTTCTCTTGAGAATATTTGATCATGTGTGTTAGATTTGAATTGATAAAAAGACTGTATTTATAGGTATTTATTTAATTTCTCAAAAATTAGATTCCAAAAGTCAACAATTGTATATTGAATCTGAATCATTAAAATACCACCAAAAACATATTTAAAAATGGGTCCTAAGACTTAACTTGGGAAAATGGGTCTTGGCCTAAAAGTCCAGGACATTCACATTCCCAGGTGATTAAAATATTAATTGCAACATTAATTAAATGTTGGTTTTCCTTTCAGAAAATGGAAATAAGGCTTTGGAATACATAATTTAGAAAATTAGAAGGTTGATTAAGTCAAATTAAGTAAGGGACCCAAACATTGAAGTGTGAAATTGTAAAGGGTATATAATTTCCTACACTACACTTTCTTCAAAAAACCACACCCCATGCTCACCGTCGCTTTGTGTTGTGCCAATGTGACCATGCAAGAGTTACCTGGGAAAGGAAGCTACCGAACCCCACTAGCCACTACACACCCATGCTAAATATCCCACGGCCTTGGGACACCAACACCCAACCTTACTGAAGCCAAGGTTTCATCCAACCCTTCAAGATTATGCTTTTTGAACAATTTGGAGGCCAACTACTTCACCATTTCCTTTTTCTTGCCTAGATCGAGTAGGGAATCCAAAAAGCATGAAGTGATGTTTGTGTTTACCCTATACCTTTCCACAAACCTGATGAAATTGACACCTAGGACCATCTTCACCGCTTTTACATCCCTGCTAGTGGGATTTTTCATTATAACCTTTAGGCATTGGTCTGTTTATTGAAAGTGTTGTCATTAATGCATACACATGTTGTCATTGAGATTGAAATTAAGAAGATTATGAGAAAGACATTGAATGAAGACTGATAATGTAAAATTAATGATTTAACATTATACACCTATGCCTTCACTTTGCATTCAAAGATAACCATATATGCACTTATTATTCAAAGATATCCACATAAACACACACATATATGATTTTGAAGCTGTTAGGAAATAGTGTTCACATGGGTGTCATGATTAGTATGTTTAATAAAATAGAGTTATGTACGTTAATATTAAGTTGTTGAGAAACAACTTAATATTATATTATAGTGAGTGTTTTTTTGTATTATGAGTTGTTAAATAACAACTCATATATTTAGGAGTTTGTTTATTTATTAGTCATGTAATTATCTATGTAAGGGGGTTGTTATAGGAGGTTTCCTATAATATAGGATATACAAGTCCTGCATTTATATGTAATGTGTATTGAAGAAAATTAAATTGGAATTATATAAAGTATTATTTTGTGTGCATAGTATTTGCAATTGTAGCGTAGCATTCTAATTTCCAATATGGTATCAGAGCATTCTCATCTTGTTCCTATGTATATGGAATGAATAAACATTTATTTTGCCTGGAGATATCAGAGCATTTATCCTTCCTATACCTGTGAGTAGTGTAGCACCATTTTTTTGGTAAATTGTAGGTTAAATTTAAAATGGCATTTTTTTAATATCAATTTAATGTAGTTGCAGTAAATGGAAATATCTTTTTCATTTCATAAACAAATTTAAAAATTCAAAGTGTTTTGGAAAGCTGATGAAGGGTACAATAAAACCTAGAAATGGTTTGAAGATACATTTTGTATTGAGTGAGCATTTTGGAACACAAAATAGTGGCTACTAGTTTAGATGTGATAACTCATTTTTGAATGCCATCAACTACAACAAAAATAATATCATGCCATTGGAGTAGTGTATTAGCGAAATAAATCCACCAAGATAGATAATTCATATTTGTGAAGGAGCATAATGATTTGGTGTCATAAAATTTTCAACGATCTTGCATTCTCCCTATTTGATGGCTGTTGTAGTTGCTCTAAAATTTTAATTTTAGTTTGTTGATTAAATTGGTTTCTTATGGAGTTTCATTGAAGTTTATTTCAATATATAGTATCTACTTTTTTAGTTTGAATATTATTGGAGAATCATTATCTAGCATGAATAGAGATGGCATTCCTTTGAATGGATGATGTAAAAACTCAGTTGAATCAGAAGGAGAGTCGGTTGATAGTGTTGATTAAATTTATGTTTTAGCTTTGTTTTTTAAAGGAGACATGTTTAAATACTTTATGTTACTTAAATCCAACAAGTGTAATACAAGAGTTGGTGATATAAGAGAGATCTATTTTTTCTTGAAGTAACACTATAATAGAGAATTTCTTTTAGAGTTAACAAGGATTTATTTTAGTAAAAAGGGTGCATTATTATGGCTACAACCTCTTATTCATGTGCACATGGAGTTGATGCTATATCTAACAATGTTTTTGGAGATTATAATACTACATTTGGCTAGGAAGGACTAAGGAGTCAAATTGGAGGATGGAGGCACATGAAGTTGGAGGAAAATAGTGCCTCTTGTTATCCACTAGAACGATGAGGTTGTCTTTTGTATTAGTGACACTTTCTTTCATTTATATTTTTGTATGAGTTATTTCCTTATGTAATCTCTTGGTTTAAAATATTATATTGAACAAAAGCACTAGTGTAATGCAGTTCATGGATCTTGAAATGGTTAGAGGTAATCTAGAAAACCATGTGAGGTGAACAAATGAGTGTGTTCTTGTTCATGTTCAAGTTTGTGGTAAACCTATGTGAAAACCATGAAAGGATGATGAGAGGTGCCTTTCATTTGAATCAATATCATGATCCATAAGAGTTGGCTTACTGCAGTTGGAAGTGCTAAGGAGGAGAATTCAGACATTGATACTATAAATAGTTGTATAGGAGATCAATTGACTATAAAGATCCTCTGACTGTCAAAATTCTTGGAAGTGTGATCGGTCGGTGATGAGTTCATTGAAAGTGAAAGCATGATAAGTTCTTGTATGTAGGTGATCAAGTGTAGCAAGATCTAGATCTAGAAAAATGTAAACTTACAAGTATGCGTAGGCACATGATTCTATTTCTAGTTCATGTGATGTAATTTCTTCCCATGTTCACACTAAGGGGGGGTGTTAGGAAATAGTGTTCACATGGGTGTTATGATTAGTATGTTTAATAAAATAGAGTTATGTATGTTAATATTAAGTTGTTGAGAAAAAACATAATATTATATTATAGTGAGTGTTTATTTGTATTATGAGTTGTTTTAACAACTCATATATTTAGGAGTTTATTTATTTATTAGTCACGTAACTATCTATGTAAGGGAGTTGTTATAGGAGGTTTCCTATAATATAGGATATACAAATCCTATAAATATGTAATGTGTATTGAAGAAAATTGAACTAGAATAAAGTATTATTTTTGTGTGCATAGTATTTGCAACTGCAACATAGAATTTTGATTTCCAATAGAATTGACCAAGACAATATAATAAAAAATGATTTAAAGAAAACAATGATTAAATAAAAAGGTGAATAAAGACTAAATCAGAAAGGAAAAAAATAGGTGAATAAAGATAAAATTAGAAAGGACAAAAATAGGAGAATAAAGATAAAATCAGAAAGGTGCAACAATTACTTTATGAAAAAGGAAACAATATTTTTAAAGGAGCGATGAGCTTGAGATAAGGACATCAATTCACTTTGTAATAAAACTGATGCAGGATCATCCAGGGTGTAAGAGCAATCTTGCATCACCAAAAAAATATGTTGTTTCTTTTCAATAAGGGCTAAATTTGGTAGGGTTACTATTTTTTAAGTTTGCATTTATGCACAATTGGACACAAAATGGTAATGGCGAAGAAATCATGTCAAAACCATTTGTCATTTGAGAGATTAAAATTTTAATTTTTGAAAATCCTAGTAAAATCTTTGGGGTCAATTTTGAGGCACTTAGAGGCTCCGGATGGGCCTAAAAATTGGCGGAAAATGAAAGCCGATGGCCTTTGGACCCTACTCACTTGTACAAGATTTCCCAAGTCCTTTCCAAAAAGGTATTATAATAGAAAATTTGACGGTCAGATCAAAAGTTATGACCCCATGAAGTTGTAATACCAAAATTAATAAAATTTCAAAATATCTTCTTGAGGAAGTTACACTTTCTAGAAGATTCTAGGGCGGCTACACCTTCGAAATAAAGGATGTAAAGGGGGACTACAAAGGGGAGGCAAGAGTAGAGTAGATGGTGGCTTTGATTTGCAGACTTGCAGATTTATGTAATCAGAAAGCCCATGTGATGGAAAATATAATGTGGTAATTTCATTTTCATTTAAGTGATAATAGAAAATATTTGCTTTCCTTCTTGCATTTTGTTTGTGTCATTATCTGTTGTTTTTGTGAGTTTTAGATTGTAAGAGGAGTACCCTTCATCAAGTGGTATCAGAGTAGGTTTTCTTGAGTGTGTAAATAGATTGCTAAATGTGAGGCAGTTTGCACCAGGACTTGTGGTTGTGGGTCTGTGAGAAAAGATGCCTCCACAAAGAAACCGTTGTGGGAGAAATGTTGGGGTAACAGAAGAGGGTTTTAGAGCCCTCTAGAGACAAGTTCAAGCACTGCAAGAGGAGTTGTGTAGGGGAGCTGATGTCAGAAGAAGAGATGAAAGTGAGGATGAGGCTGAAGATGAGGAGCCATTCGAAGAGGAAGCACAAGATGTAATGGATCTTGGAGAAGTTAGACTGATTAGGGCCATTTCCAAGATTGGAAAGAGGCCAAAGATAGAAGTTTCTATTTTTTTTGGAAACCTAAATCCAGAGGAGTTGATCGATTGGATCAATGACATGGAAGAGTATTTTGAGTATGAGGAAATAGAAGACCCATATAGGGTCAAATTTGCAAAGGCCAAATTGAAAGGCCATGCTAGCATATGGTGGAAAGAAGTCCAATTGGAAAGAAATAGAAGAGGGAAAGAGAAAATAACAAGATGGGATCGAATGGTGGAAAAATTGAAAAGACATTTCATTCCTGGGGACTATGAGTTGGATTTGTTGAAGAAGATGCAAGGGTTGAAACAAGCAGGAAAATATGTTAAGGAGTACACGGAAGAATTCTACCGAGTCCTGATTAGAATAGGTCATTCTGAGGCCAACAAGGAGAAAGTTTCTCGTTACATAAATGGGTTGAAGCCAACCATTCAAGAAGAGCTAAGTCTGACAAGAATGTCTACCATTGAAGATGCATATCAATTTTCTTTGAAGGTAAAAGAGAAGTTGAATATTAGGTTTGAAAGTAAGCAAAGAGGTGGAGGTCGTGGTGGAAGGACTAGTGGACGGTCATATGGAGGTCGAAATGAAGACCAAAAGAAGGGCGAAGGATCTAGTAGCAGCTAGAACCAGAAAGGAGATAACACCTATCATCCTCATAATGGAGACCAAAGAGGAAGAGGAAGATCTGGGCGAGGACTAGGGAGAGGAGGATTTCATGGAACCTATTTCCTATTTCCAAGGAAGATATGAGTGCCCTCAACATCAAGGAAGGACAAATAGAAGATCTGAGGGTAATGTGCGAGTTGCACATGTAGACGAAGATGTTAAGTCTTCACATTTTGAGGCTGCAAAAAGAGGAGAGGTTCTTGTTACTAGAAGAGCCTTATTGAATGAGGAGAAAGAGCCAACTCAAAGGAAGAATTTTTTCTGCACCAGATGTAAGTGTGAAGGTAAAGTTTGCAATGTTATTATTGATGGAGGTAGTACTGATAACCTTGTTTTAGAAGAAATTTTTAGTAAGTTGCGGTTAGAGAGAAGAAGCCATCCAAACCCATACCATATTGCTTGGTTGTAGAAGGACCATAAAGCCTTGGTAAATGAACAATGTCTGGTAAAGTTCAAGATTGGGAATTACCATGATGAGACCTTATTATGTGATATTATGCCTATAGATGTTTGTCATATGCTGTTAGGCAGATTGTGGCTGTTTGATCAACGAGCAATACATGATGGACATGCCAACACCTATTCTTTGACAAAGGATGGAGTTCGTCATAAGTTGAAGCCCTTGAAGGAGGAAGAGGAAAAGGTATGTAGTAATGCAAGAATTTGTTTGGTTGATGGAAGAAAGTTCCTAGAAGGTATGAAGCATGAGCATATGTGTTTTGCATTGATCCCTAGAGTTGATAAAGAAGATACTATTGAGGTACCTATAGAAGTTTTAGATTTTTTGAATGAGTTTCAAGCTATTATTTCTGATAACGTACCTGAAGGTTTGCCTCCTATAAGAAAGACTAGTCATCAGATGGACGTGATTCCTGGAGCCAATTTTCCAAATAAGGCAGCTCATCGTATGACTCTAGTAGAGAGTGAAGAGTTGAATAGACAAGTGCCAGAGTTGTTGCGGAAGGGATTGATCAGAGAGAGTTTGAGTCCATGTGCAGTACTAGCACCAAAGAAGGATGGGGAATGGCGGATGTGTACCGATTCTAGAGCCATCAACAATATCACCATCAAGTATATATTTCCCTTGCCAAGAATGGATGACATTATGGATTGTTTGAGTGGAGCTGAGCACTTCACGAAGATAGATCTGAAGAGTGGATATCACCAGATCTGGATTAGAGAAGGAGATGAATGGAAGACCACCTTCAAAACCAAGGAGGGCTTGTACAAGTGGTTAGTCATGCATTTTGGGCTAACCAATGCACCAAGCACATTTATGCAACTTATGAATGAGGTATTAAAAGAATTTTTAGGAAAATTTGTTATTGTTTATTTGGACGATATTCTGATTTTTAGTAAGACATTGGAGGAGCACCTGATGCATATCTGAAAAGTTTTTGAGAAGCTAAGGGAGGAGAAGCTATTGATTAATTTGAAGAAATGTAGTTTTGTAAAAAGTGAGTTGGTGTATCTAGGATTTTTTGTCTCAATAGAGGGTCTTAAAATGGATCTAGAGAAGGTGAGAGCTATCATTGAATGGCCTACCCCGAGGAGTGTTACAAAGGTAAGATCATTTCATGGGCTAGCAAGTTTTTTCAAAAAAATTATTAAGAGTTTTAGTAGTATTTGTGCACCTCTAACTGAAACAATGAGAGGCGATAGAAAAGAGTTTAAGTGGACTACATCAGAAGCAAATTTTTTTGATATGTTGAAGAAGAAAGTTCCAGAGCAACCTATTTTGGCACTTCCAGATTTCAAGGTCTTTCGGGTAGATTGTGATGCTAGTTGCATTGCCATAGGAGCTATTTGAGTCAAGAAGGTAAGCCTGTTGCCTATTTTAGTGAGAAGATAAATGATGCTAAGAAGAAATATTCTGTCTATGATCAAGAGTTCTATGCTATAGTTTGATTTGAAGAAATGGAGACACTATTTGTTGCAAAAAGAATTTATTTTATATACTGATCACCAGGCTTTGTAGTATCTCAATAGTCAAGGAAATTTGAATCAGAGGCACTTAAAATGGGTTGAGTTTTTGCAGAGTTATACTTTTTTTTTGAAGCACAGGAGTGGAAGATCAAACAGAGTTGTAGATGCCTTAAGTAGAAGGAAAAATTTGTTGATAGAGATGAATATAGAGGTTTTTGGGTTCAGTGAACTCAAGAGTTTGCATCCAGAAGATCTAGACTTTGGAGAAGCTTGGAGGCTTGTTTGGAACTTGTTACATTGGATAGGACAAGATGGTTGGATTTCTTAATCCAAGATGGAATGTTATTCAGAGGAAGCCAATTGTGCATTCCAAGGAGTTCTATGAGAGATAATCTAATCAAGGAGAAGCATAATGGAGGATTGGCTGGGAATTTTGGTTGAGATAAGACCATTGCTCTTGTTAGTGAGAATTATTATTGGCCACAGTTACAATAGGAAGTGAAGAAGTTTGTACAAATTTGCAGAGTATGTCAGATGGCGAAAGGAACAAGTCAGAACACTAGATTTTATTAGCCATTACCTGTACCTGAGAGGCCATGGGAGGACATTAGTATGGATTTTTTTGCTAGATTACCGAGGACACAAAGAGGGCATGATTCCATATTTGTGGTGGTGGATAGATTTTTGAAGATGGCACATTTCATTCCATGTCATAAGACTAGTGATGTTGTTCATATTGTAGAGTTATTTTTCAGAGAGGTGGTGAGACTACATGGTCTACCGAAGAGTATAGTTTCATACAAATGTACAAATTTGTTGGTTATTTCTGGAGAATATTATGGAAGAAATTGAAGATAGATTTGAAGTTTAGTTCTGCTCACCATCCATAGATTGATGGACAAACGAAGGTGGTCAATAGGAGTTTGGGTAACCTACTAAGATGCTTAGTAGGAGATAAACCAAAGGGATGGGATTTGATTTTACCACAGGTGGAATTTTCTTATAACAATTTTGTCAACAAGAGCACTGGTAAATCACCATTCTAGATTGTATATGGGAGTAGTCTGAGGAATGCTTATGAATTGAGAAAGATGGATAAAGTAGAGAAGAGTAGTGCTGAGGCTGAAGATTTTGCTGAGCACCTAAAGAATCTACATGATGAGGTGAAGAAGCATATCAATAAGATGAACTCTCAGTATAAGGCTAAGGAAGATCAAAAAAGGAGGTATAAGGAGTTCCAGGTAGGAGATGACGTTATGGTTCATTTGCGAAAGGAAAGGTTTCTAGTTGGTACATACATCAAGTTGAAGATGAAGAAGTTTGGACCATGCAAGATCCTAAAGAAGCATGATTCCAAAAATGCATATGAGGTAGAGTTTTCTGATGGAATTCATATTTCACCTATGTTTAACATCTCAGATTTAACAGAATATCATGAGGGAGGAATTGATGAAGAAATAATAGAGGCATAGTGGAACATTCTAGCACCTACTTCAGAAAAGGAGGAGATAAAAGACATTTTGGATAGCCATGTGAGAAGAAGCACAAGAAACAAGCAATATGCAAAGTACTTGGTGAAATGGAGAGGAAGGCCTATTGAAGATTCATCATGGTTATCTGAGTCTGAGGTTAACCATCTTGGTTTCCCTCTAACTCCTGAGAAGTGATAGGGTCACTTTTCGAATTACCCCGGGTGTTTGATGCAGGAGCATCTAGCCCGTGTAAGAGCAATCTTGCATCACCCAAAAAAAATGTTGTTTATTTTTAATAAGGGCTAAATTTGGTAGGGTTACTATTTTTGTAAGTGTGCATTTATGCACATTTGGACACAAAATGGTAATGGCGAAGAAATCACGTCAAAACCATTTGTCATTTGAGAGATTAAAATTTTAATTTTTGAAAATCCTAGTAAAATATTTGGGGTCAATTTTGAGGCACTTAGAGGCTCCGGATGGGCCTAAAAATTGGTAGAAAATGAAAGTGGATAGCCTTTAGACCATACTTTCTTGCACAAGATTTCTCGGGTCCTTTTTGAAAAGGTATTATAATAGAAAATCCGATGGTCGGATCAAAAGTTATGACCCCACGAAGTTTTAATACCAAAATTAATAAAATTTCAAAATATCTTCTTTAGGAAGTTACACTTTCCAGAAGATTCTAGGGCGGTTACACTTTCTAGAAGTTTCTAGGGCAGCTACACCTTCCAAATAAAGGATGTAAAGGGAGACTACAAAGGGGAGGCGAGAGCGGAGTAGATGGTGGCTCCAATTTGCAGACTTGCAGATTTATGTAATCAGAAAGCCCATGTGATGGAAAATATAATGTTTTAATTTCATTTTCATTTAAGTGATAATAGAAAATATTTGCTTTCCTTCTTGCATTTTGTTTGTGTCATTATCTGTTGTTTTTGTGAGTTTTAGATTGTAAGGGGAGTACCCTTCATCAAAAACAATTAAAAGTAACAGATAGAAGGTGTGCTTCAAATTGTCAAGGGTTGTGATTCATAAATAGGAAGACCTGAGTTCAAAAGACACATTGATTCATAAAGAGGCAACAACCAAAAGTCACATCCGTTTAATAGTTGCCCCTTTTCAAATATATATCCTTTGAGAAAATAAAATGGTATAAAATAAAGGTTGAAGAGGGAATCAAATGCAACAATTCAATGAATAATTTATGAAAAAAAGGAGTAAAAATAAATAGCAATTCTTACTTGTACTAGAAAAAAATGTCGTAAAATGAAAAATATATGAGCATATTTATAAAAGGAAATTGATATACATAGTGACCAAGTTGAAGAAAGATATTGAAAAGGATTGGATCGGATTTATGAAAAGAGAAGTGTGCATAAGTTGGATCATATATGTGAAAAAAAAGGTACATAATATAGTAATTAGATTTGTGAGGAAGATTGGTGCATAAAGATAATTAGTTTTGAGAAAGAAAAGATTTACGAGTTGTAATAAAATTTGTATGAAAGGGTTTATAGTTTAGACTAGATTTGAGTGAATAAGTTTATCATATTAGCAAAGAATTCAATAGGTTGGAGCCTCTTGGTGGGTTGAAGCTCAGTTTGTGTGTGGGGGTTGGAGCCTATCAAGTAGAGGTTGGAACCTCTTGGTGAGTTGAAGCTCAGTTTCTATAGAAATTGGAGACTTTGATAGTAGATTGGAGCCTACAAGAAGAAGATTAAATTATAGTATATATACAATATTGTGTCGTGTTTTTTCTTTTCTTTTTTTGAAAGAGTTTTTGTGTAAATCGCGTGTTCTCTTTGCATTCCTAGTTGCTAAATATTAGTTGAGTATTCTTATTGTGATTGGTTAAGTTTTGAAAAGTAAAAAGATTGTTAGATACTAATTCACTCATCTCTTAGTATCACTGTGTGCTCAACACCATGGCTCACTAGAAATGAATGATGATGGCTGTAATTGAGCAATGACCTACACAATATATGGTGTTTTCCACTTTGTCACTAATTAATGTGGATATAAACCAACTAAAAATAACTTCTTTCTAAGTTGATGAATACCAAGGACCAAAACACACACTTCAACAATAATATGTGGTTTTATAGTACTTTGATAACATTACATGCACTTTAGTATGACTTCAGTAACACCTATGCACTTAACACCTATGCACTTGAGTCACATCCCAATAGGCAAGTATTAAAAACATGTCCAACTTAAAATTATAATAATATATTTGCAACATTTATGTAAAATAACATAAAACAAAATTGTAAAAATGTAAAGTGTGTAATTAAATTTATTTGTTTACTTTTATCTTTTATAAAATGATTAATTAAAATAAACATTAACTATCAATTTATTAGAATTAAATATTGATAGAAATGTAATCTCATCCCTTAAGTTTTCTTGGTACAAATATAACAATGTTAAGTATATGAGTCATGCCAAGTCAAGGTAGAGTGATTGGGAGTGCAAGTCAACTTAGAAGCTTGAACTACAAATCAAAAGTACATGTCATATCAAGTTACAAAGTTATAGTGAAAGTTATGTGTATTGCACATATTGTATACATAAAAATAAAGGGAGAAAATAATAATGAGACAGGGACAAATCCCTATCTTGCTTTTATTTAATTTTGACATTTAATGTCATTTTAGCTTGCAGGCCTTTCATTTATTTTACTTGGATTAAAGATAGTTAAGGCGTCCGAAGGAACGAGAGAAAACATTGGCGAAGGTTTATTATATTTTTTAAAACAGGAGGTTAGCAGAGTTTACAAACTAATAGAGTTTCCTACAAACGCGAGCATTCTTCCACAATCTTCCTGGTCTGCAAAAGTAGCCTTCATCCGGGGCGCAATGGCTGTCCTCCCTGCACTTGCACAGCTTCTCCACCGCGCATCTCTCCTTGAACACCTCCACTCTTTTCCCTCCAATTCCCAGCACTCTCTCTATCCAGTCATTAGAAAACACCCCCCGCGGATCAAACCTCTTCTTTGCCATCAAGAAGCGCTTCAAATCGACTGTCTTGGCAGCCAATCCGTCGAACAGGTGGCCTCCTGACTTCCCCCAATGGAGACTTCCGCCATATTTCTCAATAAGCATCTGCTCAATCTCCTGGTAGAAGTCCATATTCCAAGTGGGAGTGAAGGCCTGGCGGGAGCGAGGATAGCTGATCTCGAAGGTGAGCAGGTCATCGGAAGGGCCAAGGTACGACTCAGACTTTTTCAGAGTACGGAGAAGGATCCCATTCAGTGCGCACATCGCCTGCGGGTTCAAATCCCTTAGAGCTTTGATGTCTTTCATGGCGGCTCCGGCCACCGACAGAGGCACTCGCAGCTCCATGTCGTAGACCAGGCTGCCACGCACCCGCCGATCCCACTCGCATATGGACTTGTTTTCTCCAATGATTTTGTCGGGCAGGCAAGCGCTGTCGTTCTCTTGCTTGCGCCCGTACACCTGACAGCCCCCCGTCGATTGCATTTTATGGTTGAATCCCACAACGGGATTCCCACTGAACGTTACCCCGTCGTTGAGATACCCGTCTCCGTTGGCCGCTCTGCTGTACATGGACGTTGCGCTCATGTTGCACAGTTCCTCCGCGTCACCTTCCCTTGCAATTCTTTCGTCTGCAGTGTGCACATCAAGTTTGTGTTATGTTTTTTTAACATTTAATTATTAGTAGTCTTAAGGTCAAATCAGCAATCTTTTATGAGATCTTTTGGTTGAAATGGTATGTTTCTAATGGAAATTTCATCAATAATTCGTTTGTTACCTTATTTAATTAAGGTTGATAACATGGATAAGATAAGCATCGTCGGTTCAAGTTGGTTGTTGGAAAAGAGTTGAAATGTAGGAAAATGATGTGGATGAAGCAGGATAACAAATGGTTAAGCAAGTGGGACATTCAATTGCATGAATGTCCTAACACTACCGAAGAGATAAAAAAGTTTGTGTTAGAAAAGTTCAGGACTATCATGTGAACAAATCAGATTGGTCACAAAAAAGCGCAATATGTCAAAGAATTCAACCCCAAATGAGAACATGATGAAAAAGCTTATTTGAAGGTTGCAATTAAAAGCTAAAATACTAGTGACAGTTGAGGACAAGACTCTCATCATCTTACATGTGAGATGAAGAGATAGAAGGTTCCCAAGAAAGAATGGGAAGAAAG
This sequence comes from Sequoia sempervirens, assembly GCA_007258455.2. Taxonomy (NCBI): domain Eukaryota; kingdom Viridiplantae; phylum Streptophyta; class Pinopsida; order Cupressales; family Cupressaceae; genus Sequoia; species Sequoia sempervirens. The sequence goes on along the minus strand of VDFB02333652.1, from coordinate 116,661 downwards.
GACTTGCATTTTCTATAACAAAAGGGTGGTTGAAACTGAGACACTTCATTCTTGATTGTGCAGTGTATGAGGATATCCGTATTCAATTCAAAGACAATTTGAAAGTGGATAGTCTGAATGAGCTATTTGAGGAGGCAAGACATTACAAGACGACAAACTTTTTGATCAAGATCCATAATAAAAGAGCTTGAAAATTTATTAGTGTTGATCATCTAAATCCTTAGACCACTTGATCTCATAAACATAATTAAAATTCCTCCCTTAATTCATTCCTTTCACACCATTACAGAATTGATTAAAACATCTAGCCTTTCACACTCAATATTCTCATAACTCTTGTCGAAAGTGACTGTTAATTGAAAATGTGAAAGCTAGTGTTAAGCGTACTTACAGGTGGCAGCGTTCTGCTCAGCGCGGAGCACAGTGGTAGGTTGATAACCGGCCTTATTGACGCCATCACCGGGAGCATGTACAGAAACTCTGTCGACCCTCTCCATCAGGGCTTTGCCAAATGCGACATACCAGTAAATTTTGCCGAACTCATGCGACCTCCAGAAGCTCTCGAGCTGATTCTCGAGGCCATCATCATCCTCAAGAGTGATGGAAATAGAGCGCTTGAACATGGGCTCCAGAGCGAAGGTAACCTGCGAGATCACACCCAGCGTTCCCAGCGACAAACGGGCGGCTTTCAAGTCCGGGTCGGCCTGGGTGAGGTGTATGACTTTGGCGTAGCCCTGGGAAGCGGGTGCAGGAACAACCAACCTAATGCCCACCACGTATTCGTCGATGATGGAGCCCTTGCCCAGAATTCCGCTGCCATGGGCGCCCGTGGAAATACACCCGGCTGCAGAAACTCCGTCCCAGGAGGTTAAGGTGGGCAGCGCCAGTCCGGCTTTTGCAGCCTCGTCGATCACATCTCTCATCAGAGCGCCCGACTCCACCGTTATGGTCGGTGGATCTGCACTGCTGTTTATACGTACGATAGAATCGTAGTGTCTTGTGGAGATAATGAGGCCGCCTTCTCCCACGCATGCAAGCTTTGGGTGGCTGTGAGCCAAGTCGCTCACCACGTTGATCTTCTGCTTGCTTTTCACAGCGTAGGCGACGGCGGCGAGGAGCTGCTCTTCAGTGGTGGGAGCAACAGAAGTAGCGGCCCGGCAATCGGAGCGGTCTTCCCAGAAGCCTTGGTTATTGAAGACGGTGCATCCCTTTCCCGAAGCGCTGCATTCCACCGTCGGAGGTGGAATGCACGCAGCCACCCGGTTTGCCAATAGCGCAAGTACAACACAATACACACCAATTTTCATTTTTTCCAAATCAGGAATTGAATGCTAGAAATAAACTCCGGGCGTGCATTTTATAGTAACATTTTCAGAAATTTTATCCAGTCACCATGATGTAATTCGACATGTACCCAAAATCACGTAAGTTTAAATGCGCAATCATAATGAAGTCAATCTTGCACAGCCGAAGCTTCTGCAGAAGCGTCACTTATAAAATCTGGCTCCAAGCCTTATCCGGACAGATTTCATTTCTTCACGATTCTGTGTTCAATATTGGCGGCCATTCCCTTCAAATCCCTCCTTTTCACGCCGGACCGGACTGTTAATTTGAACTCGGTTTAGTTATTCTTAATGGAAGATGTATAACAAATGGAGGATCTTGCGTATACCAATGTAGATATATTTTTAGAGTCAGGAAAATTCACCATCATCAATTCATTGTCAATCGTCATTGATGTGATATATTCATTGCGTGTAAAATTCACTACCAACAATTCATCGTTGCAACGCATAAAAAAATATATGCAATGAATATAATATGATGATGAATTTGACAAAAATATACGCAATGAATATATTATGATGATGAATTTGACATTAAATTATATACACGATGATGAACTGTTGAGGATGAATTACTGACAATAAATTTTCGGGATCCCATATTTTTCAATAGTATATACATTAGTTTAAATGATTTATTATTTTGTATCATAGTAGAAAAAATAGTGTTAGTCATATGGGGAGTTGTTTGTAGTTCTTACGAAGACTTATGGTGTAAACTTTCAGATGAGTATGAATGGGATTCAGTTCTATCTTCAACTGACTTTAACCAAATGGATTTCTCTTAACACGTTTGTAGTCAAACTAATTAAGAAACAGTACAATTATATCTCTTCCCCTGAAAAAACGGTGCTGCTTTTTACACTCTCCCATATTTCTACATTCAACTGTCTTGAGATCAGTGTTCAAAATTTTTTTTTTTGGGCTACCATTAGAAAATGATTTCTTCCCAGATCTTGTTTGTTAGAAATCGCTCTCATGTCCGTCTTCGCTTATATCCATTCCTTGTTTGTACATAAATGAATGCCAATGCAAACTAACCAAACACGGCATCTGCAATTAATAACCAAAAATATATGAAGAACATCTAATTAAAAACATTATCCTTGCACGAGAAAGTCGTTCAGAAGAACAAATGGAGCTCATAAGTCTATGGTGGACTTTGAGATTGATGCCAGCAATCCATGAGAGCAACTTCTATCAAATGCTTTGAGAAGATGGTTTTAACTATAGAATAATTCCTTGTTTACAAGGAAGGGAAAACTTTTGGTGCCGCCCACGTTCAACATCGTGGAATTCATATCCATTCCATGCTTCATTGTTGATGACCTCAACTGTGTTAATCGTCGATGTATATGGTGGACCTCCTCATATTAATGATCCATGTCTTTACATATCTTCTTCCCTTAGATTATTTACCCACCCATAGGTGTCTCCAAAGAGAAAATGGTATAACTTTAGAATTTTTTAATTTTTTTAAAAACAAAAGTAATAAATAAATTTTTATTCAAATATATATTTTAAAAAGGAGAAAAGTGTATTTATTTTTTTATATAAATGTTTTTCATGTATGATTTTAACATATAATTTAATTTTTTTTGTATTATTTGATCTTAAGTCAAATCTATTATTTTTGATATATAATATTTATTAGTTTAGAATCTAGTTAATTCAATTTTTAATAGTTTTACCAACTTAATTAAATTTATGCTTGTGATTTTGTTCCCTAGATCTTGTCAATTTTTAAATTTTAAATTTCCAAATTTCACATACAAATCCATTCTTGTGTAATTTTATTGATAGATCTTAGCCATGAATACATTCTATTTCATAATAAATAACCTCACTACTTTTGTCAATATAATTCATTGTGAAGATGATTGATAATATATGCTACTATTTTTCTATGAATACATCCTTTTATCTTATTGATACATTTAAGGATAATGACACCTTATCTTTTCTTTTCTTTTTTCATAATATTATTAGACTTGATGATGATATCCCTAATATAACTAATGGCGTTCCTTCCTCTATATTCTCATATCCATGATCTTTTGATTGTTTATCTAGTGAGGAGTTTAGTGATACTTATTTAATTCATAGAAATTTTTTTATCCCCTCTCTCACACAATGTTATTAATAATCCATTGTTTCATGTATATATACCAACTAAAATATTTACAATTTGGTAGAATGTATGTTGTTGTTTCTCTCCAATAATTCACCATATTAAAAAATGGAATATTGGAATAATTTATTCTTAGCAATTTGAAAGTCTAAATCTACTTCTTTTAATTTGTATATATATAAATAATAGTCTAGTTTTGAAATTTTATCTCTTTATTTTTAAAATTTCTATGATGAAGTGGTTCTTTCCTTCTACATGCCAAAGTTTGATTTCAAGTGGTCATACACTATAATTAAATTATTTAAATACTATAACAATTTATGAGTTTTTGTCCTTATATTTTAGACTAGGTTACATATATGTGTTCTTTGATAAATCTAAAACATTGAGAAACAAGGCGACTTGTACTAAAATAAAATCTTCTACAAAATGTATGCAAATAAAAAATATGTTTCTTTATATAGGATTCTCTAAGAAAATATTATGTAGTTGCATAGATCAATAACAATAATAAATAAAATAAATCATATAGACATAATATTTACATGGATAAACTCTTTTAAGAAAAATATCCACCAAAGAAAGATGACACGTTTGTATTAGTATTCAATGTACATGAAACAATACCAACACACTAACACTTTACATTTCGATAACATTTTTAACCTACAAATAATAATATAGAAAAACACTATCTTATACCTCCAATATATAGGAAAGGAGGGAAGCCAAAACCACAAACATTTTTTACCAAAACTAAATGCAATTTAATTTTTCTTTATATTTTTCAATGGATCCATTGACCATATATTTTATTTTGTAGATTCATTTTAGCCCAACAAATTTTTTGTGTGCGCATGATCTACTAACTCTCATGTTCAATTTCTTTCAATAGAGGATATCTCCTCATCCATGGACTTAACCTATATTTTGTGTTTTATTGTTGTGCTTCAAATTGTCTTAGTTTTACTTCAATATGAAATAGTAAAATAAAATTTGTGAATGAATTAAGACTAATAGTTCTTTCATAAATTTATTTGGGATATTTTACCTTCCTTATAGGAGGGCTTGAACTCGAAGGAGGTCTTGATAATGAAGATTCTTGATTAGAATTTGAGTTTACTTGGGCTAGGAGAATACTATGGAGTATCTTGTTATGTTTCTATGACTATTGGTCTTTCTTATTTTCCATTCCATTTTCACATTTTTTTTTAACAAAAAATACATTACAATTGACTATCCAGATTTTTTTATTAGATTATATAATCTATAATCCGTTATCTTCTCATTGTATCTAATAAAAGTGCACTTCTCACTTTTATCATCAAATTTGTCTTTTTTATTCTATTATATGAACACAAGCAATACAACCAAATATCTTGAGATGATCCATACTTGATTTTCTTCCACTCTATGCTTCATAAGAGTTGAATATTCTTTACACTTTTTTTCAAACATCTATTTAGAAAATAAATAGATGTAACCATTGCTTCAACCTAGAAAGTGTTCAAAAGATCCTTAACCTCGAGCATATTTCTTGCCATATCTATTATTTTGTAGTTCTTACATTCAACTACCCCATTTTTTGTCATATAACTTGCAATCAATTGCCTCTGAAACCATTCTTTTGCAAAATTGAAATTTATTTGAAATAAATTCTCCCCCTTTATTTGTATGTAGATTTTTGAAGAAACAAGCACTTAATTTTTATACATAAGCTTTAAAAATGTTAAAATACAAAGAAAGATTATAAATTTTCTTTGATAAAATATATTCAAATTTTTTCTACTATAGTATAGGATTAAGGACATAGTAAATTAATATTTTTATATGTGAGAATACTGATGAAAATTATGTTTAAAAGGTTTAAATTTTTGTATTTTATTAAATTATATGGTAAATTAAAAACTACTAATTTTTAAAATAAAATTAAAATTTGAATTCAATATTTATTTATTTGTTAAAGAGTTTTATGTTAAATTCAAATTATTTTCACTACATGATATGGGAGTATGATTCTATGTTTTTTTTTTCTTTTTTTATTGTTAACAATAGGGGTATCCCTGTGATTTCATCCAGCAACCCAACAACCCTTATCTTGGGTACCTGGTGCGAGTGGGGGTGAGACTAGTCCCCTGCGGGGGGAATAGCTGGCAAGCCAGTCCCAACCAAGTAAACCCAGGAGTGGGGTCGAACCCAAAACCAATGAGGAGCAAACCCATAGTCCAAGCCAACTCCACTACCCCTTCAACTAAAATTCAAGTATTAAGGAGTATCCATCCCACCAAAGTCATTGATTTGATGTCATCTCTTATTTGTTGTACTTCCAAGAAAATTAAACCTTGGTGGATGGTGTAATCAAGAAACATACCATCACTCTTATCAATTATACTTAACCAATTGAACTACAAACCCTTCAATAGATTATTCCCTACGTTAAATTAAAATAAAATTTTATTAAAAAAATATTTTAAGCACTTAACAAATATATATTTTAAATATAAATAATATTAAATTTCTTTTAATTCGACTTTTTCATAATATATTAAGAAAATTATTATATAAATTAACATATATATATATATGTTATTATTATTTTTTTATAATTTTGATACTTTCAGATTTTCTTTTCTTATAAAATTTAAAACAAAACATAATTTTGTTAATTTAAATATTTTGCATCATAGATCAATATCAAAGTTTTTAAAAAAGTGTAACATTGTTGACTGGAATAATTTGTCATTAACCGAAAACAGTCGATAGCAGGATGTTGAGGCACAGTGCACAAACATTCAGATAGGCCTATGAATCGGTAAACCCAAACAAGTGAAGAGTAAACCCAAGCAAACAAAAGCCACCTTCACAATCTGGGAATCACCATGGCTTTGAAAGGCTTCCTAAGAGAACGCACAGGAGAGCCCATCACTTCCAAGAATCCGTCCGTTTCGGAGAGGTCGAGCGGCTGGCCGGGCATGCACTGCCATTGGAAGCCCTGCACCAAACGAACGGCTATGAGGCGTAAATGGGTCATGGCCAATTCCAACCCCGGACACATCCGCCTGCCTGTGCCAAACGGAATCATCTTCATATCTTTCGTTCCCGTCACGTCCACACGAGCACTCAGAAATCTTTCCGGCACAAAATCCCAGGGCTTCTCCCACAATCGGGGGTCCTTGGTCATTCCTTCTTTGTACAAGTTGACTTCGGCACCGGCGGGAACGTGCCAGCCGCCGAGGGTGCAGTCCTGAGTGGCAGTGTAAGGAAGAGTAAAATAACTGGGAAGATGTCTCCTCAGCGTCTCCATTACTACTGCCTCCACGTACTCCATCTTCTCCACGTCCTCCATTTCGGCGGCTCGCTTCCCCACCACGCTTACGATCTCCTCGTGAAGCTTGGCTTGGACATCAGGATGCCTGATCAGGTTGCCAACTAAGAATTGCAGAATGACACAGGTGGTGTGGGAGCCCGCGTGGACGAACTCCGAACAGAGACCCACAACCTCCTCCTCGCTCAGCTCCATATCGAACAACGTGTCGACGTAAGCCACGAAGCAGTTGGCTGAAGCAGTATTTTCGCGTAACATTTGGCGGCGCTTCTGTACAAGGGAGACCACCAGTCCGGCTCCGCGGGAAAGGACTTGGTTTATTTCTTTTGCATTTCCGGGCTGCAAGAAAGTTCGGAACGGAGAGGCGTCATAGTCCATGCTTAGAATTTTGGCTTTGCGGAGGACGTTCGCCATGGCGCTTTGGAACTCCCGCACGTAATCGACGTCCATCTCGAAACCGAAGCACATGTAGAGGAGGATGCCGAAGACCGTGACTCTGATGTTCTCTTCAACCGAGACAACGCCGCCGTTTTGGGCCGCCTCTGTGGTGAGGCGGCGGAGAAGGGCTTGCATGGCCTGGTGTCGGAAGCTTCGGAGGGCACTGACGCGGGCGGGATGCAGCGTTTGGGTGGCCAAGTTTTTGCGCAGGGCTCGCCACAGCGCACCATGCGGAGTCGACCCGATTGTGGGCTGCCCGGCGGAGTGAGGTCTGCTGCACAAGATTTGGCCTTTCTCCACCAACGCCTCGCGGATCAACTCTGCGCTCGTTAGGACGATGAAGGGCTTTCGACCTCCTCTTAGAGTGAAGATCGGCCCGTATTTGGCCTCCAGCTCGTACATCGTGCTGTGGATTGTGTGGGTCTTGTTGAATACATTTCCCAGCAAAGGCCAATACTGTGGACCTGGAGGCAGATTTCTCCTCCCTCTGGTCCTCTTTATCCAGAGGAGAGATACCAGGGCGGCTATTAGCAGGAGGAGGGCGTCCAAGCCTGGCATATCGTTCAAATGAATGCCTATTCAATGATCAATACTCGTATTAAATAGGAGAGTTTACAATTGTGTTCCCACGTAAGCCACAGTCTCATTGACTTTGTTTTTTCAGTCATTTGATCACGTCTTGTCTTGCATAAGCATGTAGTGTAGTGATTAATAAATTCAATTTAATATATTACTTGTGTCAGCAAGCCTTGTGATAACAGGTAGATATTTGGTTTTGAATGATTTGATAGCCACATTTACACAATCTTTTTCGATTGGTTGATATTAATATGCAGAAGTTCTTCATTTTCCAAATTATTATAAACTAGCAATTTGCACCTTGGTGTGCAATGGGTACGCTGAAGAGGTGTGGAAGGTCAATTAGGAAAAAAATTGGTGGTTTTTTTCATACATTTTGTAGTACATGAGGTCAATTGGTTGATCATTTAGCAAATGATGATGTTTGTGCAATAAAGGTATCAATGGAGAAGTGATAGCTTCAAATCAACTATGTACCCTCTTATAGGCATCAAAACACGATTGAAACAAATTGAATGATAGACAATCAACACTTCACAAAGCAAAAATAGTAGGGTTTGTTGTCTAATAGGCTATATGTGGCCTTATGGACATTAAAAATCTTCTATTCTATTCAACCAACAAAATACTAGAAAACAAGAGTTTGTATAGAATAGCATTTTATCATATTTATATTCATATATGAACAAGTTTAGATTAATAGGACTCAAAAAGTACATTAAGCTATAATAGAGATGACTAGATTTTAAAGATCGTAGGTTGTGACAAGATCAAACAACTACAAACTAAATAAATGCTAACATAACATGAGAATAAACCCAAAGAAGTGAATTTCAAACCATAAAAACTAAGTAAAAATAGTCTTATATGGAAAGGATCTCTCAAGGAAGCATTGAGATGACAAAGAAGAAATATGGGAGCAACAATATCACCATGTTTGTTGCTACGATCAGCACAAAAAGGCCAATGCAATCAAGATTAACAATACTCAAAGCATCATGATGAGCCTTGGCTCCCAACTCAAACCCCTGTATTTTCCTTATCTTATTTGTGTTTTTTAGTTTTGTAAAGAAAGTTTGTAGACAGAAGAGAAGGGGCGCATCATATAAATGCTCATAAAGTGTAAATCTGAGCTATTTTCTACAAAATGGAAGTGCAGAAGGTATTATTCAACTGAAACAAATAGATCACAAATGATAAACATACCCGAAAGCTTCCAGATTATTTATTTAAGAAAAGAAGTCAACTCGCCAGCCAAGAATGGTGAAAATTGGCAAATATGGACGCCTGGCCTCCAGAAATGACTTCTCCCACTTTGAAACAGGATACAAAGGGCTAATAGGAGTAGCCGCCAAGAATGAAGCACAAACATGAACCAAAGAGAAGGCGTTTTAGCTTCAAGCTTCACACGCCAAACCTCTAAGAAGGCACAAATCCCAAGGCAAATGGTACGGCCAAAGGAAGAAACCAAAGGAACCAAATTGAAAGCTGAGATCTGTTGAAGATGACCTCTCTGGTGAAGAAACCCCCTTATTGCAAACAAGTATAAACTAAATAATAAAACTCTGATTGAAGCATGTAGAACCTCTAAATGAAGCCCTCACAGTTGCACTAATTCGACTGGTCTCTCACAGTCTCAAAAATGCTCAACATTGAAGAGCTCACGTTCTCCAATGGAATATTTGCTCAAACCCTGATCATAGAGGAAAGCACAGAAGAAAACCAAAGGCAAAGTCGAAATAATCAATAATAGAGTTTCTCATTGCCAAAATGCCTTATATTCCAAAAGGCATGCATTTCAAGAAAAGGACGCCACTTTCATCATTTAAATCTTTTAAAATATATTTAAGTCCCTTTTCAATAGTTTAGACTTAAATACTTGGGCGCCAACTTTTTAATGTTTTAAGTGATTTAATTTTAAATCACCTTTTTATGAATATTTAAGTGATATAAAAAGAATAAAGTCAATTTGACTTTATAATAAAGTATTAAGTTAATATAACTTAAATCACTTAAATAATCATAACTTCCTCATAACTCCATATTTTTCTATGTCGTCAGAAGCTGTCAACTCCTGAACTGCCAAGGCCTGCAGTGAGCCAATCACTGAACTCTAAAAATGAGAATGACCAACTCCTCCAGAAAATACCACTGACCCTCTAACCAATCCAGTTAGCCCACAAGGGTCCAAGAAATAGGCTAACACACTGCACCTGATAACTGACTAGAGTGGGGACATCGCAGTCCGCCCTCCCCGAATTTGCTTGTCCACAAGCAAACTCAAAGCTGGATGCTGTAAAATATTGTCACCCTCCCAAGTTGCATCCTCTGCCGGTAGATCTTTCCACTTTACTAGATATTCCCTGATAACCCGCCTCCGAAGATGACGCTCTCTGGAATCCAGAATGGCCTCAGGTATCAAAATCAGCTTCCCCTCATCATTCAGGGGTGGTAAATCAATAGGAGTCACCTGTTGTCCCAACGCCTTTTTGAGGCGCGACACATGGAACACATTGTGAACCTTACTGTCCACTGGTAGATCCAACTCATAAGCCACTTCACCGACACGTCTGACAACTCTGAATGGTCCATAGTATCGTGGCTTGAGTTTCTCGGCGCCCTTCTTACAAAGGGTGGACTGCCTATAAGGCTATAGCATCAAATACACCAAATCATTGATCTCGAAAGATCGCTCCACTCGCCTCTGATCAACATATTGCTTTTGCTGATTTTGAGCTTTCTGAATGTTCTCCCTGAGTGCTCTCATAATGTCTTGGTTCTCCTGTAATAGATCCCCAACACTAGGTACTCTGCTGTCACTCAACAACAAATCTAGAAAACTCAGAGCATCATATCCATATAATGCTCGGTATGGTGTCATCTAAATACTCATGTGATGAGTGGTATT